>WMHX01000296.1:0-26058 GCA_013420875.1 Thelonectria rubi
CAGGCAGGCAGGAAAAGAAGGGTCATAACAGTCATCAATAAATCTTCCTCCGGGCCAATCGGCCGGGCCCGGGACAAATACTTCAAATAAGACAGGATAAAACAGCGTGTTGAATCTATCTAGGCTGCAGGAAAGTCGGGCTTTTATAGGCATGCAAGACGCCCGGCTAGGTCACGCGCCTAGGCACGTGCCTCGGCACGTGACTAGCCTCGAAGACCGGGTCTTAGACCATTTGATCAGACTGTCAGAAGGTCGGAAAGGTCAGGAATTTCCCCACTGCCACAATAATCCTTAAGCTAGGACCTAAAGTTAATTATATATAAGGTTGCCTTTAAATTTAGGATTATAGAATTCCTTAGGGGGTAGGGTATAAAGCTTAAGGTAATTTATTAGGCTTTTATTAATCCTATAGGGTAATTAGGAGGGTTATTAATATATTAGAGGGGATTTAAGGCCTTCTTAATATAATAAAGAAATTATTTCCCTATTTTATTAGGCCTATTTATTACCTTAAGATTAGCTTTCTTTTTAATTATTTTAATTTTATTAATTAAATTAGAATTAAGCTTAAGGATTTAGGCTATTATTACTTAAATAGTTTAATTAAGGGTCTAACCCTTTTTAGCCTATTTTAGGAAGGCATATTAATACCCCTTAATAAGGTAAAATTGCCTATAAAGGGGGCAAGTGTGCCTTCTATAGCGGGCTAGGGTGCTCTATAAATATTATATTAGCTTCTCTAATGCTCTCTTCTTCCCTATATTTTATTTCTTTTATATAGGCTTTTTTCTTTTCTTTAGGTATTATTTTTTTTTATTAAATATTAATTTATTAATATTATTAGATTAATAATTAACTAGGAAGCTAGCATTAGGCTATAAGCGCTTTATAGGCTTTTATACTCTTTAGATCTTAATTTAGGCCTTAATATAATTAGTAACCTTTATATAATTTAAAGTATTTATTTTAAATTTAATAAGCTTTATTATCCTTTAGATAATTAGGTTAGTCCTTAAGAAGGGCTCTATAAGCCTCTTAAGAATTAGGAATTAAAGGGTTATTTTTTATATATTTAAGAGGTTAATTTATTTAGTTTTATATATTATATATTAGAATTTATTAATTTATTTCTTAATATCTCTTAAGGTTTTTATTATAATATAGAAGAATTAATTCTATTTAAAGAAGGCTTTAATTTTAATAAGCTATTTATTATTTATATAAGCCTCCTTAAGGGTAATATATTAATTTTTAAGTGTTTTATTAGGGTTATAATTATTATTAAAAATACTTCAAGCTATAATAATTTATATTTAATTTATTAAAAAGCTAATTTATATCTTTTAATAAAAATAGGCTTATTTAAAAGCTTTATAGTATTTAAATTTATTCTTATAAGCATTATTTATATTCTAATTAGTCTATTTAGGAGGTTCTAGAATCTTAAAATAAGGAAATTAAAGGACCTTATTATTACTTAATTTAATATATTTCTATAGGTTTAGGGCCTTTACCTTCTTAATAAATTAGAGATTTTAATTATATTATATCTCTAAATTATTAAAAATAATTAAGATTTTATTTATATTAATAGGGATTATTATAAGGTTATAATAATATTATTTTAATATTATTAAGGTATATTTAGGGGTAATAGTTTTAATTATTAATTATTAGACTTATAAAGGGTAATAGTCTAAATTTATATATTTAAGAAGGTATAAATAGGGTTAGGAATAAAGGATCTTCTTCCCTTTAATAGAAATTGCTAAATTAATTAATTAATAATAAATATAACTGCTTATATAGGTATATATTCTATTTATGTTCCCTGGGAGCTGCCTGGAGCGGGGTTTCCCCTGAGGACCCGTTCTTTCTTCCACCCGGGCTCGGAAAAGCTCCCCCTCCGTCTGACAGACTGCGTCTGTGCCCCCATTGCGACAGTTATCTCCTCTGCAATAGTTACCTGGCCAGTCCGCGACGGTTGCACGACTCTCGCACGTCTGTCGAGCGACTATCGAGCGATTGTAACGGGATTCTATCTTTTCCTACTAACATACCTAATTAAAATGTGCCCTTGTAAATAGGGTTAAATAGGGGTAAAGGGCAGCCCTTTCACCCTAACCTCCCTAATAAGGGGGCAAGGTTTATTTAACGTCTCCATTTATTGCTCTTGTCTAGGTATTGTATTCTCCTTTGTAAGTACGAAGTACTAAAAATACAACTTCCCTCACAAGCTCAGCTATTAACACTATTACACTCTTCATAAAACCTCGTCCAAACACAGAAATAACAACATTCTCACTATACCCCGCCTCAAATAAAACATTAATATCTTTCACTATTAATCTATACTATATATAAGCCGCGGCGAGCAACTACGTTCTATTAAAGCATTGCTTACACTCTTATTACATAGCGGAACCTCGCCTGCTAATACGGCCTCTATCTATTCCGAATATAGAACTGACTTAATGGGAGAAGACGCTGTTTCGAAAAGCATATAAGCAGTGCTGCTGAAGATACTTCTCAAGGAGTTCCAGACAGCTAGGAACTGCACTGAACTCAACTATCCGTTGCCAAGCCTTATCCACCCGAATGAAGTCGATACGCACATCTCGAATTTAGCGATATCGAGCATAATACGCTGCCTGCATGGATGGGTTGTTAAACAGTATATAAGCCGCATAGGCCTGCCGAAAAGTAAGCGTGGCCCAGTCGATCTTGTCCAGAAACCAGGCATAGCTATATGTCTCCATGGTGTGCTGAAATCCGAGGCCTTCAACTCGTCGAAGTCTATTAGGCTGGCGCGAATCAGGTTTAAGACGAACATCTTGCCAACAACCCCTATATTCCTATATTAGACCCCCGGAGTACGAGAGAATTGGAGACACTGAAGGAACAGGAGCATGATTCGTGTGTGTTCCCAGGTTACGAAGTGAGGATCTTGAAAGCCGTACACCATCTCAAATCCAACACAGAACTTGTTGATATTCCATCGCAGGCAGTGTAGTATAGTGTCCGTTGTGAAGCTGTGTTACGGGGAGTTGTCGTTTGTTGGCACAACGAAACGTTCAGTATACATATCCTGAGCACGGAATTCCGCGTCTATGGCATAGAATAGATCCTTGGAGACGCGGCGCTCTTCCCGGACGCCAAATGATTTACACATTGACCCTGATAGGGCGTAGTGGCAGCGGAGTTTGGTGTACAGGTACGCCTTCATCAACGCAGCAGGCTGGTGACTGAGGCCCACTAACAAGCTCCCATGTTCGTCGCAGCCTCTTGTCCAGGGCGAGTGTCTCGATTGCAGTGTTGGCAAGCGGATAAACGTTGCCGGCTGCGAAAATCTCCTTAACACTAGGATAGAATTGAGTGTATAGAAGACTCGCTGCGCGCCGTGAGGATCGCTGACCGGACTCGATGGTCAGGCTTCTGGAGTCTTTAAGCATGCTGAAGGGATAGAAGACCTGCTTCTGGGTCTCTCCGACGGAGGAGCCACTCCGTGCCTGATACGCGTAAGACTCAAGACAACATCGCTTATATAGGAGCGTCTCGGCCGGAGCGCTGACCAATACTAGCGTCGGCCGCACGCTCACGAACGGAAGATGCAACCTGAGACGCCTGCTGAGGACAGGTCTCCTTCCCGATATCGAAGTAGAAGTCCGCCGTGATGTACCTATCGTCGATGGCATTGGCCCAATAGGTGTGGAAGCGTGACATCATCTGCTGCCAGGTGATGTCCTTCGTTAGAACCTTTAAGTTCTTGGCTTGGGAGAGGATGGTGACGTCACGGAAGTGCTGAAAACCTGAGCGTTGAACCATATCCAGGACGGAGGCCCAGACGCCTTCCAGGGACTCGGGAGGTAGGTAATACATGAGCTGTTGTTCCCGCGCCACTGGATACAAACGTTGGGCGAATGTCTCGATCCCGCGAGCGGTAGAGTTATAGCGACTATGGTCATAGCTGGACGGATAGTGTTGGACATGGGCGCTGCTGTAGTTTTGATATATTGTTGGGAGCAGTATACCGTCCATCCATAGCCGGAAGTCTTCGTCCCAGGGAGCCGACTGCACTGCTGCTCCTCTCGGTATAGGAGGGGAAACAGGAAGTATAAGGATATATCCTCAAAGCCAATGACGCTACCGAATGTATAGTGGGGAATTTGATGCAGAGGCCCGTGGACTTGATGCTGCATTCCCGCCGTATCGAAGTAAGTGACCTGTCTTGGACGAAGTTGAAGATCAAACTGAAGGTCTGATACAGTCGTCTGGGTAGGGAACCATCGAATGCCTTGCTTGGCCACGGCAAGACTACTTGGGAAGCCTAGAATGCTATCCACTTCAAAGCCGACCCCAGCGCCGCTTGACACCCGTTCGTCTTCACTCAAGCAGATGCGGGGCACCTCGTCTCTAGAGTCAAGACCACAGTAGACTTGTCTTCGGTCTGCAGCACTCATTTTCTCGGCTAGGTTGTCCTCTCGGCCTGATAACATTGTAGACCCAAGGACGTTGGGATATAGATTGGGCGTAGATTCCAGGTGCATTGCGAGACTGATATGTTCCTTAGGGTCTTCGGTATGCTCACGTTCTGCTGCTCGATGGCAATCAATGCAGCATCCTCGAAACGTGGAGAGCTGTTCTATTAGCTCGTGTGCCAGGCGCCTGACTTGGTCTTGCTCATCGTTCTCCATGTTGGCGAAGGTTATTGGGCTTTCTGAGGTCGTGTTGATGGTGGTGATTGGAGGAAGGTTCTCATGGTTTGTAGTAGGAGGCAAATGGGCTGGGCCTGGGGAAATGCTAGCAATTTCGACTGCGGTTTTAAGCTGATAGTTTCTTGGTTAATTCATCCAAGGCCGGGACCAGCCTTTATCGCCCTAATTAGAGCTCCTGTACTCACTCGCCGTTGTTAACCCTCTACACGCGATTTATCTTGTTTAAAAAGGGTCTATGTGAATGCCGAGAGTGATGGAAAGTATTAGAGATGGCAAATAGAAGTAGTGCGCCTTTCGCAGCGCAATATAAGCTCAGACCAGGGTGATGGTATCAAATTCACCGAGAAATCCCAGCTTGTCAGCATTCTCCTCGTCGATCTGTGCAACCTTCAGCCCTCGGGTTCTCCCATCCGGACCGGGGCTCCCCCAACGAGTGATCACCGGGCCCTTGTAAACCTTCTCTGCTCGCACCTTGCAGCATCCGATCCTATGATAGACCCCATCACCCTCAGCGGGCACAACAACAAGGGCCTCTCTAGTCGCGTACTGCTCCATGTCAGGAAGGCCATACTGCATGCCGACCCAGAAGCACCCGACCATTCCATCGGCCGGAATCTCGTCCTCGCAGTCGATCCAGCAGTGTTGAGGCTCCTGGGGCTCACCATTCACGACCACACGCAACCGATACGACCAACTAGCAGTCTTGTCGGCCTCTTCTTGGTTCTCGGTTGACGGAGTGTTGTAATTCGATATTACTTCGGTTAATGCCCTCAGGATATGATCTTCGTCCGCTGGTAGATCGATGACGGTCAGACCTGGCTCCAACAGCTGCGGCACAATGGGCGAGTCTAGCTCTTTGCAGACCAGCGCAGGTTGCAGGTTACCCTTAAGAGATAACTTGGAGCTGCCAATCCAGGATGACCCATCGCTGGTGCACCTAAGAGCCATGCCTTCAAAGGGGATGTCTATCTCGCAAATCGAGACAAACACACAATTGGCCAATGCGATGTTGCGAGGTGCTGCAATGACCGAGTCAATCGACGTCCAAGACCATGTAGGCATCTTTGGGTTTGAATAAATCCGCCGACCCGGCTGGACGGCTCGCCAGAGAAGGTCTTTTGGAAGAGTCGACTTCCACAACCCCGTGACCCTCTCAACTTTGGCCCGAAACGAGTAGTGGTCGATTATACCGTGGATAGCTATGGCGCGGTCGGAGATGCAAGTCAAAGCTCTTGAGGTGTATTTAGACACCCAGGACCACCACACAAGTGAATTGGCATTTGGAAGGGAGTGATGCCTGATGTCTCGAGTCGCCGAGATGCTCCATCCTATCGTCGAGTCGTTCAACTGGGAGCCCTCGACTCCCTTAGCAGACCTACATTCCCATATCATCCAACCCTCGTAAAAGTAAAGAATACGAGTGGATAGGGTGAGCTCCTGGAATGTCCAGCCACGTTGCGCATGCGGGGTATCATTCAGGGCTCGGCTGTCACCCAATCTCCTCACGAGGCCGTTGGGTAGCTCTCTATTCACCACATCCCGAAGGAATCCCTCGTCAGAGCTGGAAGACGACATGGCAGCTAAGGTGACTTTAGCATCCCGATACAGACCCGCCATCTTCGTTGATTCTTCAGCCCAGTCTCCATGGTCCACAATCGTTTCGCCGTCGACCTCGACCTGGGACCTTTGCACAATGCAAAGAGCGTCCACCCATAGGTACGGAATTCCCAGGAGCTGGGTGACAATTATGGCTTCCCGGATCGTCTTTGGGAGTTTGTCCCAGGGGATCTGACACCTGTGCTGCTCAAGCCGGGAGGCCGTTGTGGTGTAGTTTATGCTCGATGGACCCCAGCAGTAGCTCAAGGCGACGTACGGCTTTTGGGGAAAGGAGCCCTCCATCTCGACGAGTCTGATAGCCGCCGTTTGGCCAGGCTCTCCTACTTCGACGAACCGCTTGACGGGGCGCCGGAGGTAGTTGTAAAGGAACTCATCGTCGTTGCAGGGAGGGTGAGAGCTCTCGCAGTCCGACAACCATTTGCGTATCATCGTGACACGTTCTGGGGACAAGACGCACGAATTGAGAGGCGGTAGAGACATTGTGGTTCCTTGGTGTCAGAATATACGAGGCAGATAGCAGGGTGCGACTTCAAGATTTTAGGTTTATTTCAGATATTCAAGTTCGTCCAAGCATCTCGGATGAGGATGCAGAGCTCCGAGCAGCAAACCAGGCTGTACAAGCGTGCGCGTGACTTCATCGATTGGCGTCGGCTCACCTGATGTTCCAGCGATCCGAAACGAGCCACGACAACGACAGGCCAGTAAAAACAGGCTATGACGTAGAAGTGAGCAGTTGAAATGCCTCGTTACGATCAGCCTTCTTCAGTTGCTGGTTCTACCCGAGGTCTGCCGGGGTTTTCTGCACTTTCCCATGTCATTTCCCTTAGATCCGTTTGGATTTCATTTACGTCCGTAAAGTCAGGCCCTGAGTAGTAACATTCTGCCTCCTCTCGTTGACAACTGTTTACTAGCTCAACTATCTGCTGTTCGACAAGGAGGAAGGTATATCTAGTAATCCATCGAAGCATCCACAACAAGTTCGATCAAATACAATATCAGGGCCATGATTCGGAGGGCTTGAGTGGGCGATGCTTTTAGAAGGCATCAAGTCAGCCGCAACTGAGTCGAATGATGGTCACACCACTTAACCTCAGTCGCCCACCGTCACCAAGTGCTACGAGCACCAGCAAAAGCTTCAGCTCGCACCATTGCATGACACTTACGGCCATTACACATTGTCTGATGAATGAAACGGGAGTGAACCAGACTCAGGCTACCCACTTCACTCTTAATACTCAGTACCATATTCCACTTAGGTTTATGTTGTGCATGTACACCGCCTTTTCAAAGTTCTCTGTCATCACAAACCTCCCAAAATCATCAACAGGCATCGGACAACGCAAGCCCTCTCTTGGCATCGTGCCACCTCAGCCAGCCTCGCCACATCAACGTGACGCTCAGAATTAGGACCGAATCTCTTTGCCTTCCGGCCGCAGTAAATCTCCCCTGCGCGACTAGAACACCAGCGAACTCCAGCATCTCACAAGTCATACTCTTACACAAACTTCTCAGATACGCCGTCGGTTGACATGAGTGCGCCATCAGCGAATCTGACCTGTTTTCTGAGCGTCTGCAAGGACTTGTGTTTCCTTCACAAGGCACTCAAAGAACAAAAGACTTAGGGTGCTTGCAGTGGCGTGTTTGCAAGATTATTGCATAAGGCAGTGATGGAAAGGAAGTCATAGAAGCTCTTGATTTCTCTATGGATGTGGGATTCTAGCTGCTTAGATATAGATCATTAATTCCTCTGGCCACCTGTCTTCAAGGGAAGCTTCGAGGGAAGCTTTATGAAGAGGGCCGATAGGGAAGAAAAGGCTGAGAGGCTATTGAGGGTTAGCCCGACTTGAAGCCGGCTGCCTAGAGTTGAGCTTTTGTGATAGAGATCAATTCCGATTCGGCAGAGATGAAAGACGTCCGCAGAGAAAACGACATATTCAGGAGGAAAACTAAGTGAGTCGTCGAGCATTTTGTCGCCTTGGCAGCAAATAGAATCCCCTCTATACAACCTACATAACCTTGAGTTCGTCACCAGCGGCTTGCCGCAAGACCTTGCTCCTTTCGAGGTAGTGCCGCCACTGACAACATCTGCTAGACTAACAATATCAACTGGCGACTACACTGTCTACAAGACGACGGAGATGTTGTGTAACGTAATCGAAAGATGTCTTCCGCCGCATCTTCAGTCGCAGTGTGCAGAGTGTCATGGTCTTCGAGCCAACTATGGCAAAACTGGGGTTCATAGGCTCGAAACATCACGGAATGGATGCAGGATCTGCGGACTAATTCTCGGCATCCTGCGCATTTACAGGAAAAACTTGGCTCCAGCGGCGAGGGTACAGCTATTCGTCCCAATTGTCAAGTTCCTTCACAGTTACAGGTCTGCCCAACACGGGCATCAGCGTTTCTTAGGCTTCTTAGCTTTGGCCCAGTGTCAGAGGCACATCTGACATGTCACGTGCGCTCTAGATATGTATTTTCTGCTTCCTGGGTGAACCTCTTCGTTAATTGATTAATTGATTGCTAGGAATCACTAAAATAATATCCAGCATGTAGCATCCACGTTGGTACAGGAGCCAAAAAGAGTCCCAGATCCCGAAACGCTGAACGGGATTTTTTATATAGATGGGTTTAACGCCCGGAAGACTTAACCGAATTCTCAACGATCTCAGGTCAACGATCGAACAACTTTGCACTATCCCGTCACCCAAGGAAAAAGTGCGTGCCCTGCGTTCCGCCACATGACGCTCATTCGCAGCCAATCCACCGGCAGCATCGCTGGAGTCTGATACTCTGCACCAAAGGAACGGGGATAACGCAGAGTGGCGCATCAATCACTATCAATCAATATAATTGGAATAATGAAATGAAATGACCGCTGATTAAGCAGGACCATAATGATAATGATTATTGAGGGGCGAGGAATGAAATGATAATGATTGGAATGACTCAATGAACGGAATATCCCGGCGGATGTTAGTACGATATAGTTATCAAGTCTGGACAGGCTCTTCCGCCACTGGATCCTTTAGCAATCCGTCATAATCATCCAGCAATCCCGCCCTTAACCAGGATCTTACGGTTTACGTTATCGCAATCGTTTCTGCTTGCAACTGGCAGCGTTCGCTGACACCATATCCCCACAGGAAGAAAATGCCCTCTCGCACTCGGCGGCCATTGGAGGCACAGAGAGGATGTCTGTAGCCATCCGCGTAAGACGTGGGTATTCAAACCTCTTGTTGAACCAGTATAAGAACGGGTCGCAGTCTTTCTCAACAGGGTCGGCGAGGCGTAACCATCCATCAAGCTCGTCATCCTTATTATCCTCGCGCGGTGCTGTGACTGTCGACTTGAAGCTATCCAAGTAAGTAACTGCAGTCTATTATATTGCAGGGGCAGCAGCACATCTCTCGCAGGCAAATCTGTCCTAACACTCATATAACACCTCCTAATCAGTAAAGCTAAACCGGCTTTATAATAATAGTCAATTAAGACACAAACTTAGATAACAACCTGTGGGTGCACTGTAATAGAGTGCATCCGGCTAGTGTTGTTAAAGCCCAGGTAGCTAATAAAGCCAACGTGCAGGATCCCAAGCCCGCCGAGCGCCTCCATTCTTAACTTCCTTTTATAGGCAGAATAGGTAGAGTAGCGGGACTCCAAGCTGAGAATAACAGTCCCAACCCAGTTGAACTTAAAGTACTTAGTACTCGGCACTTACTAACACAGGTGCACTAAGTACTCATCCTGGGCATGGATGACGTGCTACTGCTATGAGCTCCAGAAAAATGCACTGATTCCCTCTCACCATAAACCCATTAATTTGTATTAAAAGGCCACATAGCCGGTTGAGACTGAGCGCCATGTCCGCATCTTGTACGTGTAGGATCACTACTACGTACGATACGACAAGAAAGACGCTACGACGCCATTAAACGACCCACTCGCGTCTAAACGTCTAATTCTGGCTAAGTGCTGACACGCCAAGTCGCTGCAGGAAGTGTGACGCTGCGCCGTGATGACCTCAGCGTTAAGATACGACATAGCTCAAACAGGAGGTATAAAGAATCCCAGACACGGCTCTTCTTCTTTATGTAAACTTCCAATGCATCTCTTTCTTCAGTTCACAACCCCAAATTATGGACCATTACTCCATCCCCAAAGAGTTCGCGTCTGAACTCGAATTCGTTGACAAGCCCGATACCCGCTCTACAGAGGAAATCCTCGCCAAGCTTAATGGATATCATCCTGTCAGTTCGGAGAAGAACATCTGGGCTTTCTGGCATGCTGGTCTCGACTCCATGCCCTCATGGTGTCAGAGAAATGTCGCCGATTGGGTTCGCATCTGTGGCCCTTCGTGGACAGTCCGTGTCCTTGACGTCGTACCCGACTCACCGAATCACGCGTTGAGATTCGCCAGCCAAGACTTACTACCCGATGCCTTCCTGAGAGGTACCATGGGTGGACCTTACATCGGTCCACATTCTATGGACTTACTCAGAGGAGCTCTGCTGGTTCAGCATGGCGGTGTGGCCATAGATGTCGGCTGTATTCTGTTCCGGAGTATGGATCGTGTATGTTGGGATCGGATCATGGATCCTGAGTCACCGATTGAAGTAGCTGTACCTGTCATGTACGGTCAGACAATCGCCAACCATTTTACTGCTTCTCGGAAAGGCAACCCCTTCATTGCAAGATGGTATACCTCCCCTTCCCAACGCTCCACTGGCATTCACCGACAACCACTGACAATATCGCAGGCACAAGCTGTTCTTGCATCTATGGAAGGGCCGAAGCAACTACGAAGGCATCAGTGCGGCCCCTGCTCTCGCATTTGTAAAAGACATCGATTTCAGCGAAGCCGCGGATTGGCCCTGGGATTTCAAGATTGGGCCGCAGCGCGTTCTCGAGTATGTGTCGCAGGTCATGTGCTGGCGCCGCTTGACCATGCTAGAGGACGCCGGCGATGGATTTAACAGCTTTAAGTACTGGCAAGAGAATATCCTGGGTATTGACGCTCGTCACGAGAACTGGGCTGCAGAGGACGCCATCGGTTTTGGTTCTGGTGCACGACTGTACGAACTGTTGAATCTTGGGCTGAATGTGAGCCTAGAGACGGCAGACTACAAGGAGGCGCATCATTTAGTGTGGCTGTTGTTGAGGACAGCTAGTTGGCAGAAGGTCACGCACGGAAAGGGACTAACGCATGCTGCAGCGCTGGGAACGCTGTGGGACGAGAACGAGGGCAAGGATAGTGCCCCGGGGACCTTTGGTGATTTGCTGCGATGGGGCTCTGTGCATCTCAGGCAGAAACGAGATGCCATCTCTACTAAGAGTACGGTCAGGTCCCCCCTGATTCTACAACAAGATCTACTCGGGCCGTCCAAACAGAGAGTGCAGTAGATTAGTAACTGATAGATGATGATACTTTGCGTCTAGGTCCGAGACGCTGCCATTCCAACGTTAGACCTCGGAATTATTTACGCAGTATCACCCGAGAGGCTTTGGTGCATTCAACTCCTGATTTACAGATAACATCCAATGTGGGTTATGAGTAGAGTGTAAAATTGGGGGCCCGCGGGGACCTACAGGGCCCCAAGCTAAGAAATCGTGGCCCCGAGGGGACCCAAGCTAAAAGCACGGGGCCCCAAAGGCTCTCTAAGATCCTAAAAACCCCAAGGCAGGTACCTAAAGGGACCTAAAGACCCTCCCCCCCACATATTTAATATTTAAAAAATTAAAAATTAAATTAATTATAAACTTAATATAATCTTTTTTTATAATTTTATAATAAGAAAAATTAGCTCTTTTTATATATTTTTTCTTTTTTTTTATAGTTATTAATATAAAGTTTTATATTATTTCTTTAGGTTTTTTTAAATCCCTATGGGGTATTATTTTGAGGTCTGGGTATTTTCTTTTTACCCATAGGGCCCTGAGGGGTTTTGATGACCCCGCTTCTGACCCGTAGGGACCCGTGGGCAGCCCAAGGCCCAGGGACCCGTGGGTATTTTATGCTCTAGTTATGAGTTGTTCCGCGCCGGCTGTTGCCTGATTTGATCCTGCGGGGTCATGACTCATTGCCCATCGATAACAACTCACGGCCAGGCTTTGTCGATGCCATTTGGAAGACAATCATGTCACAGACTTTCCTCGTGTTCAGAAATGGCTTCCTCAGCTTCGAGGCGCCAGAAAATCATATCAGTCCATTATTTCCCGCCGGCCAAACCGAATGGACCAGGTCAGACCTCGACAATGTCGGCCAAGACGTCTTTCAATCGTTCGCCGAAAAAGCCACTTCAAGCAGTCCGAGTTACAGCAAGGTACCAAACTTCTCAGCGCGATATAGAAGCCAGTGCCGTCTAGTAAACCTGGATGATCTTTTAGCAGTCAGGAGACTCCAGACAAATTATTTCGACACCGCGGATAGCATTGAGACTACTACTGCCAACGATATCAGACATGACCAAAAAGCATCTCAAACATCACTATTGAGCATTCCTGCGGAAGTCCGTCTCTGCATCTACCGCTATCTTCTCATTTCGACCGGCTTCCCCGTCATTTGCCCGGACCCAGATGGATTTCGTTTATTGGGCCCCGAGAACTACGACGCACCGTACCAGCTTCACCCTCAGATTCTCGCCACATGCCGACAGATCAATGAAGAAGGCTCCCATGTGCTCTACTCAGAGAATGTATTTCGCAGACATTTTCTCTGGCGATGCACCTGCACGGGATTTGGGAGACGCCTCTGGCCACGTTTTGACAGTTCGCCACTTAAAATATCAAATCGCGAACTCATCTGTCGAGTACGTCTATTCCGAGGGTATCATCTGTGGTTCCGAGACAATTTGGAGTTGAAGGTCTTGCAGGACTTTCCTTCATTGAGAGAACTTCAAGTCTTCATCGACGACGCGTTCGTCGAGGACACGAAAACGCTTTTGACGCTTATCATGAGAGCGGTCAGAAATCACCAGAAACCAATCTTCTTAGAGATTCAAATCCGCCTAGATTTCGATGCGGAATACAATGCTTGGTGCGAGAACTGTCGCAGCTGCCCCTTGGATTTCAGTTTGCATCGGATCAAGAAGGCAGGGTTGGAAACGCGTTTGCGGGAAGAAGGATTGGTCCTTGATCGAGAGCTTGCCTGGACTTTCACAACGCAGGTCACAGAGTGGTGCGGACCATGTTGTTTGGTTGGCTTTAAGTTTAACAGTAGCGAAAGTCCGGCGCAGACTGATATAATTCAATGCCGCATGGATGCGCATGAGAACATAGTGGTAACTCTTGAACCAGTCTAGCCTAACCCTATTCATTTCCTGCCTCGCGGTCTGCTCGCTGTGCGCCCGCTGCGTAAGTAATAATGTGGCTATGCGATAAGAGGCGGAATTTCAAGAGGGAGCTATGTGATCCTAAGAGGTACAGCAGCACAGAATCAGAATCTATTTCGTCCTTGACTGCTAGTTGATGCTACAACACGCAGGAACTCGCGTCGGTTAAGGTGCGTATTGCCATAATCCGTAAAGTTGGGACACGTCTCATCCATTGCATCGCCAAATGCCAATTCATAAAGACACTCGTAAACAGGCAGTTCCTACTTAAGCGGCAAGGCATTATAATAACTTCTATAACTGCATACAAATATGAGTACAAACGTGACATAGTTAACTTCTATGTCCGAGTGGGAAAGAATTATAATTATTAAAGGGAGGGACTTCAGGGTACCTTATCATGCGAGTCGCTTACATCCGCTCCCATTTGCAGTGAACTACGAACTCTAAAGCGTCCTGACTGGTATTTCTCGTGATATTAGCTGGATTAATATAGTATTTCGTGCCAGCCTCCTAATATTAGATGCATTTTACTCCAGGAAATCCATCTAGTTAACCGACCCAATGCAGCGAGGAAACATATAGCAATGTGAACCTTATCCGCATATCTCTTTTATTAAATCCATGCAGCGTTATATCCAAGACAATTATATCATTTTTTCGCCATATAAAGACGATGTACGGGACCCCAGCAGCTCTGATATTATCCAATCCCCCTCTCCCCTTTCTTGTGTACCCAGACAACGTAGGTACCTACTTCCGCATCTTCTATCGTTAATAACGTGGACTCTGTGCATCGCTCTGGCTCGTAGTCTTGCTCTGGCCATCTAATGATGCCTTGCGCTTGCACCTTGTGAATTCTTCTTCAGCTGGAGCCTGGAAGGGGCAAAGCTTTTGCCATCGCGGCAACTACCTATATAGCTGTTGCGGCAAGTATATCGCAATGGCGGCAACTACCTTAGCTAGAGAATCACGGCCCTTTTTGTTTTGATTCCTACATGTTCTAGTTCAACTTTATTCACGTCCTTTACTAACCGCGCCTTGTTTACGAAGACACTTCCCGACTCCCGTCGAATTGTTCCAGCACTCCCCGAAGCGTTCTTCAATTCCAAGACCGATTGCAGCACAATTCCGTCCCTTGACTAAGGTACGTACTGTCAGAAGGACCCATAAATTGAAGTTTAACAAAGGAGGATGTTTGCTACCCGGCCGATTATAAATAGGCACCATGCCTCCCACGCGATCCATACGAACATCCTACGTGAACCCCTACCATCGACTGCAAAACCCAACCAGAAGGTCCACAATTTCCCATCAACGGACACGAAGCTCGCCGCTCAAGAGGACACGCATAGCCCAGTTCCTCATGGACCCGACTAATACGTTCTCCGCAATGTGTTTTGAGTTGTACGATAATAGACTTGCGGAGTGGGCAGTGGCTTGCAGTAGTTGTCTTAAACTTATTATTTCGAACTTTTCCCTCTTGTTTTATATCCCCTCACTGGACGACACTGCCCAAACACCTTTCGGACGGACAGATCTACAGCAACCCGGAGGGAAGTCGGGCCGAGCCCAGGACAGGCTGAGTGCCGGGTAGAAAGACGGGCAGGGAGACAGGCAGGCCGGGCAGGCAGACAACCCGGAAGGAAGACGGGCCGGGCAGGCAGCCGGTCATAACAGCTGCCTGCGACAGTCTCAGAGGGACAGGCCAGGAGTTGAAACCCTCATGTCGGAAGCCTCTAACTCGGGCAGTTGAAACACTTGTGTTTGAAGTCTCTATCTACCGGGCCCGTCCGAATAGGCTGCCGCAGGCCGGTTGAGACACTCGTGTTTAAAGTTGCAATCCGCAATGGATTGGTCCCTTCGTGGTAAACGCTCGGAATTCGGCATGGCGGGGCTGGGCTACCCATTACTGACCGTCGCCGCAACCCGGTTACGACAAGGATCCTCACGGCAGAGAAGGTCAAGGAACGGCTTGCAAATATTGTCGAAGTCGTACTTCGTACACCTCGTGACCGATTTGAAAGCGGCGACTCAGGCTCAGAAGGAGGAGTATTCATAGCACATCAGGCAGCAATGCTGAGCCCGGCCACGTCGTGAAACCGCCTTTAAACGCTCGCCGGTGCCACAACTGCGACAGCGAGGTCTAGACTCTTGGCGTGCAACCTGAAGCCTGCAACCTCCTTAGTTTATTATTTATTTATTTCTCGTAGTGCACCTTAAGCGTTTATGGCTTCTGCGTCGTGCCTGCGGCTGAATGGCTCTATGCTTGGTGATTGACTGGTTCAGCCCATCGGGTCCACTCTCTTCTTAATTTGGCCGAGATTGACACTGGATAGAATGGGGACATTGGGGGTGCATATACGAGTTTAGAAAGCAGAAAGACCAATGGACGGCAGTGCCATGGTAACAAAGGACCCAACATTTGCACATTTGACCGCTTCTTCACAAGCAGTGGCTGAAGAGCTCCTTTCCACTTGGGGCTTTAATTCACCAGCTTGACTCCCCTTCTGGCATTTTGATCCTGTAGGCCTTTCTTTCTATTTCTCCTCTCAGCAGAGAGTTTTATCAACAAAAACCTCCCATCTTTTGTGGTGTATATCCATTGACGCCTTCTTTAGTCGTCTTTTCTAGACCTTCCCCGTGGTTCTCTCTGTCGAATCTTCCAACCGCCGCATTCCTCAAGCCACCATGGCTCAGTACGAAGCAATATGCAACCTGGAGTTGATGACGCCCATTTCAAATCCCTCAAAGTTGACAGTTGTTGGATTTGATCGATACGAGACAGTTAACGACACCGACATCACGTCAGTTCAAGCGTGCCAGAAACTGGATTCTTGCCACGCCGAACCAGCTGTTGTCAGCTTTAGTCCACCCTATCCTACGACGCGATCCTTTGACAAACGTTGGTACTATCGAATTGGGTACGCTGGCCTGCTTACACTTGGTGTCGGCAGCGTCATTATACTCTCGGCTTGTGCAATCCTGGTCTATCTCTGGATAGGCACCGAGGCTGCCAGAGACGGCAACGCGCCAGAGTTCTGGCAGACCATCGTCTTTCAGGGTTGGGCGACCCGACTTGTCACGATTTGCTCCGCTGCCCTGCGGACATCGATTACCTTTCAGATTAGTCTGATCGCAGCGGCCATGGCTGCTGTTATGCTAGAGTCTTCTGGAGTGAGATTCCGCGATACTGCTCGCCTGTCCATCCAGAGGGCTGTGGACACAGGCCCCTCTGGCATTTTGTCTGCTGCGCTGAGGCAATGTACCACCAACCAGCTACTGGGCTCGCTATATTCTCTGATCATTGCGGCGGCTTTTATAGTTATACTCGCCTCGGTTTTCATCTTGACGATTCTGCTCTCTGACTTCGAGATGCGGCATATCATAGCGTCCAGCATAACGAGTACTCTGGCGGTCGGGTTTGCGCCTTTTTTCATCGACGAAAATCCAAACCACCCTTTCTCAATGGCGGCTCGTACTGGAATTCCAGACCCTCAGCAAACTGGCGATTTGCGGAAACCCGGCGTGGCAAACCCCTGTCTACCCCGGGTGTTGTCGATACGGGCAACGTTTAACGCGCCATGTTGCCATTTGATAGTGCACTGTCAAGAACCTCATTAGAATACTACTCAGGACCTGCTATTATCACCAACTTTCGGACCGCATGCGTCGGCCCGACGTCTAAAAGGCTGAAGCTCGAGCACTATAGCGAATATGGCGTTATGGGCGACATTTATCTGAATGGTGGCATTCATGCGAACATTTACAGAATAGACCGCCTTACAATCGGAAACGGAACGCAGGCTACGTCAATTTTTTGTCAGTTGCAGAACGAGTGGGACGAAAAGGAATCCCAGTGCCTGGCCGCTCTCGCTTTGCACCTCTCTATTCTTCGGGCTTGTTTGAGCAGGCCCTTTCCTTCGGGCTGTTTCTTTCGGCTTATTCGAGCAGGCCTATTCCTTCTGGCTTGAGGCAGCCTGTTTCTTCCGGCCTATTCCAACAGGCCTGTTCTAACGTGCCCTAACCTGCCTATTCCAACGGGCCGGACCCTGGCCGGGCCACAACACCACAGCTGTCCAAGCTAGCCCGGGCCCGGCTCGTGCGAATAGCTTCATTTTTCTAGGTCCTAGGCCCCGGGCTTGGAAGAGATAATCTCATTATCGGGCTCACGAAGGCCTGCTCGAGGCAGCCTATTTCTTCCGAGGACATCTGCAAGGGCGGCACTGGCAAGAGTGGCCTGTCGTAGGGGCGTGGTGGTGGGATATTTTCCCCACGCGATGCAGCAAGCTATTGGCCGACATAATGCCCGGAATCGTGAAGGGAAAGGTACTTAGTTATGACGAGAAATCGGCGGGAGGAAAGAGAGCGAATAAAGAACAGGTGAGTGGGTAGTATGTGAGTGGGAAGAATAAGAGAGGCCGAAAACCCAACAACCCACTCAAAAGGCTAATTGATAATGAATGTTAGAGTGATGTGTCTGCAACAGCAGGGAAGCTATAGATTGAGGACGTTCGAAATGAAGAAAACTGACAAAGGATCAAAAGTATCCAGCCTTTCACCCATACTTGCATCATCCATAATCGCATATAACAATGTAAAAATACAGCGCCTTTTCCCAGGCAAAGCCAAGCGGGGGATAGGTAATGTAAATTTGCCATTAAGGCTGACTGAACCACTCTTCATGATCGGGATTGTTCAGCGCCGTGAAGTCTAACGAGTTCCAGTCATCAAATATAGCGAGTTGGCCACTGTCGAGATGAAACTGCTCCCCTTGTGGCACTTCACTGAAAAGATCAACAAAGCTAGAAGTGTCGATTGCTAATAATGGATCATCGAAAGTCGGAATAGTGACATGGGCTGGCTCGTTTGTGCCTATGCCTGTGAGCGGATCCAAGGGCCCTTCCATCCAGTCTAGTGTGTCGAGGGTTGCAAAGTCTGTCAAAGGGCCATCTAACGGCGCCGTCGGGGTGTCAATATCGAAAGGCCAGTTAGCCAGGGCCGTATGAGTCAACACGAAATCGGCAGTATCGCCTTCTGCGACAGGGTGGGCTGTTCCTGCGACCTCAATATTGCCTGGCTGCAGCGGGCCTGGAACGATATCTGTAGCTCTACACTCAGAATCGGGTCGTGATGTAGTAGCAGACAGCCTGGAATGTTTGCCAGTGGATATGACCGCGGGGTGTTCGTCTGCCGCCAGCTGGGGGCTCCTATGAGCGCAGATGCAGGTCTCTCCCTCGCAACAGCGGCAATGATCTAGCCCAGGTGACTTGCTTAGCTCGCAGTCACTCACGCAGAACCTGGTGTCGGAGCTCACCTCTTCTAAATTGCTTCAACATGGCGGTGCGTGACGTTGACCCGCATTTGCATTTCGTATGAACAGATCGTGAGGTGCGCAGTGAGCGGCAGTGACCGCACTGGGATACTGGGCGGCCCTTCTTGTTGACGCGTTGAAGTGGCCGGTCTGATTGAGACGTTCTGGCATCAGCCGTAATAGCGTACGGAGGGCATCATTGGTACTCACCAGTATGCTGGCATTGAGCGACGCGGTGGCCCCGAATGCAGCCTTCACAAGCAAACCTCTCTCCATTGGTAATCATGGTTGTGATAAGGACAAGGTTGCAAGTTTGAAGTGGGAGGGGAAAGTTTACATCAGTACTCTTAACTGGGCGCTAGATTTTATCTTGGCACATTAGTCAGCAGTACGCATCCGGCAGAGAATTCAACGTTCCTTCCCGGTCAGACCCCCCCCTATTACCCCTACCCGGTTAAACATTCTCCGCCGACGCGATCCGCACCTCACGGCAACACAAACTGAGCATAATAACGACTATTTATTCAATTCAGGACTAACCATTAAACGTACGGGCAGTGTGTTCAGAGGACCTGCATTTACTACACCTTAGTGGCGCACGCTGTCTTAGGCCACTTACCTCCTGCTCCTCTTCTTCTCGCTGTCGCTTAGTCTGCTCATCTTCCTTCCCTCGCCGTCGCTTGACTCGCTCTTCTTCTTGTTCTCGCCGTCGCCTTATCCTAGCCGTACCTTCTGCAACCGACACAGTCCCGCCGTCGCTAATGTGTTCACGTCGTTGTTCCTTTTCTGCTTTCGCCGTAGGTTTCCTGACCGTAGTTGTCGGTTGTCGTCGGCAAGGAGGGCGGCGCTATGCATAGCTATTTGACAGCCTTTAATAAGCTTGTTGATAGCTTGTGAGACCGGCGAGTCTGGGATTTGTGGCCGGCGTTCAAGAAGCCTTTCAGCGCGAGTGTTAAGCTGGTTAACATTAGAGTGTTCTTAGTACTGTGATCGTTACCCACATTATCAACCTGAACTTGTAACCGCGGTAATACCCTGTTTGGATCTAATGGAAAGAGGCCTGTCGCCAAAAACCCGCTTCGGATATTTAACGGCCAGAGTGCTTATCGGCGATCTCCTAAGTGTCACGGCCCGTATTGGGACCAACATATATCACATACCTCTACCCATATTTTGCACTAATTATAAAAATTTACCTTAATTTACTCTATAAACCTAAATAAATTAGGAAAAAGGGTTTATAATAGATTACTTAATAACCCTTAATAAACCTTAATATTATAAATATTATTTAAGATATTTATTATTAATAAATAGGAAGAAGCCTTTAAATTATTTTAGCTTTTAATATAATTACTTTATATTAATTATTTAAGAGATTTATAATTATTTATTTTTAATTATTTTTAATATTTTTAATAATTAATTATTAAATAATATAATATTTATTTATTTTTTATTATTTAATTGCCTTTAATGCTTTACTCTTTTTATTAATAAAACTTAAAATAATCTCTTTTAGGTTTCTATATTAGGAATTAAATTAGATTATTATATATTAAAAGCTCTTATTTAGAAGGTTATTATATTAACCTTAAGTAATATTATATTATTATAAATATATTTAAAATTTAATTTATTAATACCTTAAGCTTTATATTAAATAATGTACTTTTTATATATAATATTCCCCTAATTAATATAAAAATTGCTATTAAAATCTAATAATTATAAATAATAATCTAAAAGCTATATACTTAATTATAAGCTTAATTCCCTATTTTAGCTTATAAAAAAGGATATAATCTTAATAAAGTAATTAAGCCCCTTTAATTAGAATTATTTAATAAATATTTTAAGAATATAATACTTTTTATTATTTATTTTAAAGTATATTTTTAATAATTTTTATATAAACTTATTTTAATTAAAGGAAGAATTATATATATTTATAATTATATAAAAAATATTATAATTATATAATTTAAATCTATTATAAAGGATTATTTTAAATATAATAATAAAACTATATATAATTAAGAGATTATTAATATCTTTTTAAAATAAAATAATTTTAAAATTATATTTAAAGATATATTTAAAATAATAAATAAAAAATAATATATAGCTATTAATATTTATAAAATTAAATAGATTAAATTTATTATTATTTATATTATTATTTTTTTTAAAATTATAATTAAATTTAAATAAAATAATATATTTATTAAGATTTTTTATAAAGAATTAAAGGAAAAAATTAAGAATAAAATATTTAAAGTTAAATAATTTAATACTCTTATTAAATATATTATTATAGCTATTAAGATTAATAAATAATAATATAAATATAAAAAAGAGAAATCTTAAAAATATTAAATTAAATATAATATTTTTTATAACTCTTATTATTTAAATTAATATTAGGGAGGTAAGGAAAAGAATTAAAAATAATAAAATAATAATATTTTTATAAGAATATATATAGGCCTAATAAAAATTAAAGTAATTTAATAAGACTTTCTATAAATTATTTATTAAAATTATAATAAAAAAGAATATATTAAATATAAATATTAAGACTTTAATAAAACTAATAAAAATTTCAAGTTTATATTTATTAAATAAGCCCTTAAAGCTATTATATATAAATAAAAAGGACTTTAATTAATATTTAAGCTAATTATTAAAAATAAAATTAAATATAAATTACTTTATTAAATAATTTATTATAATAATGCCTATTTAATATATAAAAATAATAAGAATAATTATTATTACCTTAATAAGCCTTAAGGTAATAATAAATATATAATTATAATAGCCTAAAGTAAATATAATAAAATAGGAACCCTTAAAGAATTAATTTAATTAAATAGCTAAAT
This sequence comes from Thelonectria rubi, assembly GCA_013420875.1. Classification (NCBI taxonomy): domain Eukaryota; kingdom Fungi; phylum Ascomycota; class Sordariomycetes; order Hypocreales; family Nectriaceae; genus Thelonectria; species Thelonectria rubi. The sequence continues at coordinate 21,860 of WMHX01000296.1, forward strand.
ATTTTATAAAAATTATAATAAAACTTAATTAAATAATTATTTTATATTTTAATAAATTTATATTTAATAAATTATATAAAAAAATATTATTAAATACCTTATTTAAAGATCTATCCCTAAAGGACTTTTTATTATTATTAAATTAGATAATAAGATATTAGCTATAATTAAAATAGAAATTATAAGCCCTAAAAAGTAATAATCTAATTTATAATAATAAATAATAGCGCTATATTAAGGCCTATAATTATTTAATATAGCCTTAGTTATATAATAATATTTAAAATTAAATAGAAAGAATAAACCTTAACTTTATAAATAAAAAGATTTATTAATTTTATAAAAAAAAAAAAATTAATATTTAAATTAAATAATATTATATTATTTTTAATTATATAAAATTATAAATAAATTAAATAATTTAAATTAATAATTTAATATTAAAATATCTTTTTAAAAGAAATTAAGAATATTTAAAAAGAAAATATAATAAATAATAAAATATTTTTAGATTTAAATTTATATAATAATAATACCCCTTAAAAACCTAATCTATTAAGTAATATAAAAGGGATAGAACCTAAAAGCTAAAGATTTCTATATATATAGAATTATATAAAAAGAAATATATTATAAAATAGTATTTAAATTATACCTTAATAATATATTAATTCTCTTAATAATATATTTAAATTGCTATATTATTTTATAGATCTTATATTTTAATTATAATTATATAATATATTTTATTAATAAAATTATAAATAATTACTATTTAGAGCGCTTAGGAAGTTATACCTTAAAATAATAATATTATATTAATAATTTAATAATTTAATAAAATATCTAGAGATTATAATATTTAAAGGTTAATATTTTTATATAATATAATAAATTATTCCCCTAAAAATATATAAATAATATAAATAATATATTTAATTATAAATTCCTAGAATATAAATTATATAAATAAAAAAAGATTATTAATTAATATTAATAAAATATATAATAATTTATATAATTATAAATAGTTTACCCCTTATAAATAATAAAATCTATAAAAATTGCAAAATAGCTATAATAAATTAATAAATTAATAAAAAATAATAAATATTATTTATAAAAGAATTATAATATTAATAAGAGCTAAAGGAAATTATAGAATCTCTATAAAGAGCTCTAAATATAATATAAAATTTAAATATATTAAAATAATAAATAATATTATAAATATAAATTAAAAATAAATAATTTATTATTTAAATAAATAATAAAATTAAAATAAATATTATTAACCTTTAAATTATTAATTATCTTTAATTATTATAAAAAAGTAAAAATAAATCATATTTAATTTATAATATTAAAAAAAAACTAATTTTAATATAAAAATAGATTAATTACTTAAAGATATTTATTAAAGGATAAAATTAAGGTATTTATTTTAATATTATATCTCTTTATATATATAACCTAATTTTAAATTATTTATAATTATATTATTATAGTCCCTTTATTAATTAATATATTAGCTAAATATAAAGCTTTTAAAATAAGATAATTAATAATAATAATTATAATTTTATAATTAATATAAAATCTTAACCTTTTATTAAAAAGAATAAAAAGAAAATAGAGCTAATATAAAAATACTCCTTAGCTCATAAAGGAACTAATACTTTTAAAAAGAATTAAATATTAATATAAAAAGGGCTAAATATAATAAATATAATAAATAATTATATTCCTTAAATAATAATTTATATGTTTAAATAATAATCTTAAATAGAAAATATTTAATAATAATAATAAACTATAAAATATATTAATATAATATTAAATTTATAAGAAACTATTTATTAAAAAGATAAAAATAAATCTATTATTATATATAAATTAAAATTATAAAATATAATTTAAAAATAAAATTTTAATTAAATTTTATAAGATTTATAATTTTAATAAAATATAATTAAATAAATTTTAGAATTACTTTAAAAATATATTAAGAAAAGAATATATTAAAATATTAAAATTATTTATAAACTATTTAATTATATTTATTTTAAAAAAAAATAGTAAATTCTAATTTATTATAAATTATTATATATTTAATAATAAACTAATTAAAAATAAAATATTATTACTTTTAATTAATAAATTAAAAAATTAATTTTATAAAATACAATATTTTATTATATTTAATTTAAAAAGAGCTTATAACCTTATTTATATTAAGAAAGAATATAAATAAATAATTATTTTAAAAATAAAATATAAATTATTTAATATTTTATTATACTTTTTAGACTTATTAATATATTAATTATATTTTAATAAATAATTAATAATACATTATATAAATACTTTAATATATTTATAATATATTATTTTAATAATATTTTTATTTTCTTTAAGATAAAAGAAAAATATATAAAATATATTTATATAATATTATAAGCCCTTTAAAATATAAACTTATTAATTAAACCTAAAAAAAGTTATTTTTATATTTTAAAAATAGAATTTTTAAAATATATTATTTCTTATTATAAAATTAAAATAAACTTAAAGAAAATCTAATTAATTAAAAATTAATTAATATTAATTACTATTAAGGAAATATAAATATTTCTTAGATTTATTAATTATTATTAATAATTTCTTAAGAATTTTAATAAGATTATTATATTATTCTTAGAATTTATATATAAAAATTAAAAGTTTCTTTAATTATTTAATATTTAAAAAGCTTTTAAATATATTAAAGATTTTATTTTTAATAAATTAATATTTAAAATATTTAATTTTAAATAATCTATTAAATTTAAAATAAATATTTTAGATTTTACTCTTAATATTTAAATTAAATAATATAATAATAAAGGACTTTTATATTTTATTATATTTTATTTTTATAAAATATATAAAATAGAATTTAATTATTTAATTTATAATAAAGAGTTTTTATTTATTATTAATATTTATAAGGAATTTTAATATTATTTCCTAAAAAGCTATTATTAAATTATAATTTATATAAATTATAAAAATATTTTATATTTTATTATAATCTAAAAATTAAATAAATAATAATTTAAATATATTAAATACCTCTTTAAATTTAATTATATTATTAAATATAAAAAAGGCTTAAAAATAAATAAATTAATATTATTAATTAAAGAATTAATCTTAATATTAAAAAGGTAAAAATTAAAAAATAATATTTATATTTAATTCCTAAAGGGCATTTTAAATAAAAATATATTATAATTACTTAAAAATAATTACTTATATATTTATAATTAAATAAAAATAAATAAATTATTATAATTATTTAGATTTATAAAATAAATTAAATTATAAAATATTTATTCTTAATATAATTAGATTAGAATAAAAAATATAGCTATTAAGTAAAATAAGGAAATTTACTATTATAATAAATCCTAAAATATAACCTAAAAAAACCTAAATTTAAAAATATTAATAAATAATATATATTAAAGGAATTATATAAATAATTTATATATAAAATCTATAAATACCTACTTTATAAATATTAAGGAATTAATAAAACCCTTAAATAAATTAAAATAATATTTATTTTTCCTAAAATTAAATAAATAATTAAAAGAATTCTTATAATACTTTATTTATAAAAAAACTAAAATATAATATTATAAATTATAAAAATATTTATAATTTTAATTAATCTTAAAATAATTATAAAATTTAATTATTATAGACTTTATTATAAAATTATTCCTATTATTAAACCCTATAATAAATATAGCTTATAATAATATTTTAATTATTATTAATAAATTTATTAAGATTTCTTATTTTATTTTATATTAAAAAGTAATTAATATAAAAGAATTTTCTTATATCTTCTTATAAAATATTATTAATATATATAAATTACTATTTAAGATTATTTTAAATAGAGGACTACCCTTTTTCTTAAAATTCTAATAATACTTTATAATAAGAATTAAATTAAATTATAAATTAAATACTATATAAAGACCTTAAATTAATAAATAAATAAATTAAATAAATTAAATAAATTAAATAAATTAAATAAATTAAATAAATTAAATAAATTAAATAAATTAAATAAATTAAATAAATTAAATAAATTAAATAAATTAAATAAATTAAATAAATTAAATAAATTAAATAAATTAAAT
>WMHX01000297.1:0-83615 GCA_013420875.1 Thelonectria rubi
GGGGGGGGGGGGGGGGGGGGGGGGGGTATCGTCATCTTGCATTTTGGGCGTGGCACACGGTAGCTTGACGTGGGTATTTATTTCACATGCATTCATCCCGTCATTGTGTAGCAACGGATGAGCAGGCATGGGTGAGGTAAGCCCTAGGGTTGATGGTTATTTGTATTGTTTTTGATGTTGAATTTGTGAATTGAACACTTGTCTGATGGGTGGTGGAAGTCATTGGACCGGCAGCAATCATCATCGCTCAACTGCACGAGAATATGACTTCGCCCTGTAGTCTGCCGTGGAGTAGTGGCTACCGCCTCACTACTGAGTTTACGCACCAATCAAGGAGTTTATAGCTAGTAGCTAGAGGCTGCCTCGGAGGACAGTAACCAATATTTGCTTCCCGTCAACAAACACATTGATAGCTGTCGAGTTCTCGTCGGATCCGAGTAACACGAAATGCACAAGTCAACACTCGACCTATCCCAGGTACGCTAAATTTAGAGTCACCAAGTGAGCCTCTCCGAGTGCCGCTGCTCACTTGTTGATCGACCGACTTGGAAAGTATGAGACGCTTGATGCGAGAAAAGCTGCACATCATCGTCGGACGGCCACAACTGAAGAGACCATGGCGTCTGATGAATGGCATGCACATCCATCCCTGTATGCACTTTACGCCTCTGCCGCAGTCAGGCAAGGAAGCCCAAGTCCGGGTCCGACCGTCCGTTGGATTCCGGCACTGCATACGAAGCATCCATCTCGTGCGCAAGCCCGCGACTTGTGTCATGAGGGACCAATGCGGGGGAGGCGTTGATGTGATGCGGGCGTGAGACGGCCGGTTTTGAGGGATATCAAGGATGGACTCGGTCGCGATGGAGGCACGGGACATCAAGGTCCAACAAAGCAATGCAGACGAGGCAATTGGCCAACATTTCGTCGCCGAGTTTGAGCCGGAGCTGGAGCGGCGACTGACGGAGCCTGAATGCCCCTCCATCCCGAGTCGTCCTCTAAGTTTGGGTGGGTGACAGCCACAGTGGCTTGGAGCTCCGCTGTTGGCCGATGATACGGCCTCAGCCACAGCTTCACGACAACCACTTCCAACAACATCAACATCCCAAACTTTTACCCCCCTCCACGCCTGGCGCATTCATTATTCGCAATGGTAAGCGTTGTATCTCATGTATAAGCTCATTATCCGCGACGGCCAAATTTATTGACCTTCAATCTCCAGGCGCCCTCTTCCCCGCCTCAGAAGCGCAAACGCGGAAGGCCCCAGAACGCGTCCAAGCCTCCTCCCACCACCACCGCGTCGCTCCAGCACCCAGATGACTACGAGGCCGACGTTGAAGAATCGCGCCCGCGAAAGAGAGGCAGACCGAAGGGATCCCCGAAAGCCGCCCAACCTACCGATGCGCCCGTCGAAAACGAGGACCGAGGGCAGCAGCAACCACTGCGACGCAAGCGAGGTCGCCCCTCGCTGGAGGATGCCCGCGCGAATGCGCAAGACGAATCGGAGCAGACCGCGCCGCCTCGGCGGAAACGTGGTCGCCCTTCACTCGAGGTGCAGCAGCGCAGGGAGGCTCAGGCTGCAGAGCGGTCAGGCGATCCCGAGGCACACGACTCGTCGCGGCGGGGAGCGCAGCGGCACGAGGACGAGCCGGGAGAGACCCGGTTGCCACGCAAGAGAGGCCGGAAGCCCGCCAAGGGCCAGTCAGAGCAGCAGCAGACGCAGCCAGGAGGCCAATCCGAACCCCGGCCAGAGCCCGACGCCGAACCACCAGCGCGCAGCAGACGAGGTCGCACAAGACCGGCTGGAGACGCGTCCCAGCCAGTGGAGGAAGCCGAGCGACAGGAACGCCCGCGGAGGAATGGAGCCCGTTCGTCATTGCAAGACCTGCCTCACGAGGAAGCCCATAACAAGGGCGCAAAGGGCGGGCGACCCAAGAGGGCTAAGCGGACATCTGATGCCAACGCAGACGACACGGAGAACCGGGATGAGAGCCAACGGAAGAAACCTCGTCGACGGCCAATGGCGAAGACCTCGACAGGGTCCGTCGCCCAACGTCGATCCGGAGACTTGCCAGACGAGGAGCAGGACGCTAATCAGCAAGAGGATCCCGCGAACTCAAAGACCCAAGGTCGTCGCCGGTCTGGACAGCGGGACGTCGACGAGGAGGAGGAGGAGGAGGACATGACCCCCCCTCCACCTCCCAAGCCATATATGCATGTCGCCGCCCAGACTCGCCACATCCGCCCATCCACCATCTCTGCGAAATGGGGACCCCTCTCCGGCGCCTCCCTCCCTGCCACACACACCATCCTCTCCCTCGCCCAGCAGCCCATCATCCAACGCACCGCCGCCACCCGCAATCGGCGCCAGCATGCCGAGGCTGCCCTGAACCTTGTCGCCCGCCGCGTCACCCGCAAGCTCGACCGCGGCCTGCCCTTCCCGCCCGCCTCGACGAGCGCCCGCGGCGGCAGACCCGGCCGGCCCGCCGCCGACGCCGACGGCGGACGCGCCGCCGAGCTGGACTTTGAGAGCGTGCTGGGCGGACGATCCGCGCTGGAGAGGCAGCTGGGGCCGGCCCTGCACGCCGTCGAGCTGCTGAGGCGCGAGCGGGCGAGGCTCGAGAAGGAGCTGGACCGCGATTACGAGAAGTTGAGGGACTTGGAGACGCGCGCGAGGGCGCAGACGAGGGAACGCAACGAGCAATTGAAAAAGGCGCACGTCTTGGCGCCGACGTCGCGGCCTCAACCGCAAGAGTCTCACGACCGGACCATCATCACCGCTCGAGACTCTCGTAGCGTGTTCAAGGTAACAACGAACCAACCCCCCCCCCCTGCCCCCCTTTCACGCCTCGCAGACCTATTGTGCTAACCGCCTCGCCAGGACCTCGACGACCCAGACCTCCAGTCCCTGGCGCTCCAGCTCTCCGGCCACGTCGACAGCATCCGCACCAACCTCCAGCAGGGCGACGGCATCGGCGAGCAGCTGGGACGCAGCCGGGCGGCTCTCCAGGGAGTGCTGATGCGGTACTTGGACCAGGATGCTTACGAGCGCGTCGTTATCGGGTAGGGAGTCGGGAGGGCGAAGGGCGTGCTTTTGAATTCCGTCTCGTGATGCTTGCAATGACTGAAATGACCGGTTGGCTGGGATGGGTTTTTTTTTTTTGCTTTTTTTTGGAGGGGGGGAGGGGGGGCATGAGGCTGGACTTTTTGGCTGGAAAGCGGGACTGGACATTGTTGAATGGGATACTTTGGCGTTGGAATCATCTTCTATATATGGGATATGGATAGATGTAGGGTTATCGAGCAGCGGCAGTATCGAAGCAAACTTCACACATCATGGATATCCCGCATACTTGGTTTGAGACATGGCAATATAATAGTCTAGTCTACAAACCTCAAGCACCGTTTGATGAACGAATTTATTCAGTCCTCTTGAGTATCATGGATAGGGATGCAATGCCAAACCCAACACTACGAACGAAACATCCTTGAATCAAGAAGTTACAGCTAACAAACACCTTCTGGAGACCTCTGTCTGAACCTCTGTCTTAAACAATGCCTTCTCATTCCAGGCGAACACACAAAACACAGACCGTAATGTGTGCCCTGCTTTGTACTTGCGATCCCCAACACGAATCAAGAACGCCTTCACGAATCCGTTCACTACGACAACGTCACATGTAGGCCAGAGGGACGCATCAAGTCTCCAAACCATCGCTCTCCATTTCTATAATATGTACACGGAAGAAGATGTATATGTAAATAGGCAAACACAAGAAGCCCAATCCAACCAACTCGGCAACGTCCCCCGCGAGGAGATCCCTTGCCAAGCGAATCACAAGAATCCAAGTCTATCCGTCTGGCGCGTCAATGGGCGCGGTTTATTCGGGGGAATTTGCAGTTGAAACCAATAAACACCGGCTTTGGCGCGAGTTTGTATTTGTAAAAGAAAAAAGACAGAACAGAAGATCATGATTCTCATTGAATTGAATTCAAGAAAAAGGGCCACACAAGAAAGAAGTTGTTTTTGTCATACAATTCCAGGAGAGTACCAGCGTCTCCTCAAAATGCGAGGGGATACCCCTTCCTCCACCAGATGCCCAACTTGACTCAGAAAAGTTTGGCTTCGCCGAGCTTTGTACAACGAATAGAAGGGTTATACGAACGGGCCTCTAGGCAAGGCATTTATCGGACAAGGCGGGCGAAGCCGGTGGGACCGGCGTAGCCGCTGGTGACGGTGCTGTTGACGGGGTAGGGGACAACAGTGACGGTGGCCTGGAGGGTGGTGGTCACGTCGTCCTCGTCGTCGCAGTAGTCATCCTCATCATCGTCGGAGCCGCTGTCAGAGTCGGTCTCAGTGGAGCCGTAGCTGGCAGTGGTGGTGACGTCGCTCTCGCCGTAGGTGGCAGCGGCAGTGGCAGTGGCGCCGTTGTCGACGGTCACGTAGACGGTGGAAGCCTGAGCAGTGACAGTGACGGTGGCAGTGGCGCCGTTGCACTCGCAAGTGCCGTCAGAGCTGTCAGAGCTGCTATCATCAGAGCTGTCATCGGTGTTGTCGCTGGAGCTGGAGCCAGTGGCGGAGGGAGAGGAGCTCTCGTAGTCAGTCGCGGACTCGGCACTGTTCTCACCGGCAGTCTGGGTCTCAGTGGTGTCGGCCTCAGAGATGGTCAGGGTAATGGTGGCGGTCTTGGTGCCAGTGGTGGTGGTGGTGGGCTCCTCGGAGGTGTTGGCGTTGCTGCTGTTGTCCTTGGTGACAGTGCCATAGGCAGAACCAGAGCCAGTCTCCTCGGCATCGGCCTGAGAGCAAGGGACGGTGACGGTGGTCAGGATGGTGGAGTGGACGGTGGTGGTGGTGACGCTGGCGTCAGAACCAGAGCCGATGGTGAGGGTGAGGGTCTTGTCAGTGACGTATGAGGAGACGACGGTGGTGGACCCGGCGGCGGTCTCGCCAGAGTTTTCGCCGTCAGTGACGGGAGCGCTGTAGCCAGTGGTCAAGGCACCGGCGGGAGCGGTGGTGGAGATGGGGGTGGTGAGGGTGTACTTGGGAGTGACGGTGCCCGTCTCGGCCTCCTGGATGACGGAAGAGGAGATGGAGCTGGCGTCGGCCACGGGGCAGACGGTCTCGGTGAGCACGACAGTCTGGGTGACGACGGCGGTGGTCTTCTCCGACTCGGCGAGCTGGTCAATGTCGGTCTGGCGGGCAGGGCAGTTGGTGACGGTGGCGGCACAGCTCGTGATGGTGTGGACTTGAGTGGTGTAGACGGTCAGGGTGGTCGCACCGGAGTCGGTACCGTTTCCTCGTCGGTAGTGCATGTGGCGGGGGTAGGAGTAGGCGTTGGCCATGGCAGCCAGGCCGAGGGCAGCAAGGGCACACTTCATCTTGAATGTGGTCTTTGGGGTTGTGTCTGGAGAGTCTTTTGCGAGTTTCGTCTATACGAGGGGTAGTTTCGGGTAAAGCACGTAGAAGTCGATTCTACGGTTGCAGCGAGCAAGACACAGTTTTGCTTCACTCAATGAAGGTAAAGGAAGTTGGAAAGTGAGGTAAAAAGGTGCTGGATGCCGTTGGCGAAGATGCTTCGAAGGATTGTAATGGCTATGCCGGAAAGAATGGAAGAGTCGCGAAGACTGCGGTGAAGAAAAAAGAGAGCGTGGTTTTGATAGACAAAAACTGGAGAGAGAGAAAGAGCAATAGCCAGAGTTCGAAGCAGGATGTGTTAGATATTAAGAGAAACCGGAGAAGGGGGTGGCACCAGAGCCGGAGCGGGCAGGCTTATTTAGCTTCCAGACTATCAAGGCGCTCAAGGAACAGGACTTGAGAACACAAACACCGGACTGAGCGGCTGTGGACCTCCCATGCAACCCCTTGGGATGCTGTGAAGACGACATCCCGGCGACCCTTCATCAAGGTGGCCTGCCACTCCACTGGGAGGGGCTGGATGCATGTTGTGTTCGTTGTTGGTATCCGTACGTACGTACAGCTTTGTACGTACTAATGTAGGTACCTCCGCACGGTCGAATGAATGCGCGGACCTGGTCGTTTGCCGGCCATGGATGGCTGATGGCGGATGGCTTGTCAGCTTCGGAAGGGGGAGCGAGTGTGAGCATCCAGCCGCGGTGGGGAGGGAGGAGCTGCGCCAAGGAGGAGCGTGGCCCGGCGGGCGGGAAGGGGCCAATCTGGGGGCCGAGCGAGACGGAGCACGGGTGTGGATGGTGAGACGATTCTCTGTTCTGGTGTCCAGTGCCGTAAGAACAATCTTGTTGTCGGCATTCGCAGACGGTCGACGTTGGAAGAAGGGGGACGCCGGTGAGTTGGATTTTGCCTGGTGGAGGGGAGAGCCCCTGCGCCTTGCCAAAAGGGGCTAGTGCCAGGGGCGTTGCAGTTGGGTCCAGGGCCAGGGGCCTCCACCACCGGGGTGGCTGAACGGGGAAGGAGGCTGTGAGACTGTGACGGAGAGAGCCTTCCAAGTTCCCACCAACCTCCATGACCGTCACTGACGAGGCCCGAGCTGCCCGAATTAGTCAAGGAGCCAGCGAGAGCCACTGCCTGTCTGACCATGTCTTCTAGCGGCATTCTGGGCTCGTACTGGCCAAGGCCTCCAAGGCATCGCAAAGTGAGATTCCCACGGGAGAGGCAGGCCGCAATTTACGAGCGATATGCGTTCACGGACGACATTCCCCATCTCGGGCGGTGCTGACGGTCAGCCCCTGGCCGCAGCCGGTGACGAGAGGAGGGGAATGGGAGAATTGCCACTGTTCCTTGGGGCCTTGGCGAATTGGGCGCCTGAATGAGAGAAAAACAAAAAAGCTGCCGTGTCGGAACCCCCGCCGTCGCCGTCAGAAGCCACATAGGGCACAAACGAGCCGCCTCCAGTCACCAATCGCGACGGAGAATTCCCTCTCCTTGGAGAGGCTGTGCTTTTCATTGGCCCGCTCAGCGCTTTTCGCCCTGCAGCAGTCGAGGCTGGTGAGATGGTGAGATGGAAGGGAGAGCTGAAAGGCCCCTCCTGCCCGCCAATGAGCGACGGCAGGGGTCGCTCCTGCCTGTTAGCGTCACCACGTCGCCTTCCGCTGCAGGTACCGCTCGTCAACCTGAGACGCCACGCGGGCCAATCGTTTGATCCCCATAATTATCCCGATACGCACTTATGCAGCCACGCTGGTTTGATGGCTTGCACCAAGACTCCAGAGTGCCGCTATTTTTTCTATTCCTCCGACGGGACTGGGCCACGATCTCTCTGGGGCCAAGGGCTTGGGGCCATAATTATATGTAAGGGACGGAGGCGGACAGTTGTGCTGTCGCACCTTGCGGAGCGTCTCGTCGAGTTGACTGATGATGAGATGATCAAGGGAAGGAAGGAAGGGAGGAGAAAGAACGAAAGAAAAAAAAAACCCCAGCACACGTCGTCGTCGCCCTGCATATTTGGCGACTTGGCAACAGTCCATCCAGACCGACTGTTTCCGCTGGGCGGAAGAGTGGCGGGTAATTTCTCACTCACGACGGCTTAATGCAAGCCTCCTAGGACTTCTCGCCTGTCGCCATGTGCCACGCACAAAGGCAGCCCGCCGCCCAGACCCGGGTCGGTGAGTTTCCTGTGCGTTCGGTCCCCGTGGCCCTTGGAGCACAACATTGAAACCCTGAATTGGAGCATTTCCCGAGCATGAAGAGACCCCAAAGGAGTCCGAGAGAGTGTAACGCTGACTGCAGGGACAGACAAGGAGAAAAACAGAAAATAACCATTGTTCCAAGTCGCACCCGTCGGGTCGGAAGCTGACCCGGAACAGTGCATATTGCGTTTGTAGCTTATTGTCATTATCCCGTATCGCGACGGGGAACAAGACAAGAATAACGCACATATTCGGAGTTTGCCATATTAATTATCAGGGTTATCCCGTCCGGAGGAAGCGAAATCCCGCCCACGGACCAAGACGAGGCACGAAATGCTCGATGCGACTGATGCGAGGCCGCCGTCATTTCAGCCTGCCATGGAGGCGAGTCACAGAGTGCGGCGTTCGACACGAAGAGCATCATGAGCGTTTGGTTTCGTGCATCACGCAGCTTGTCTGACCGGAAGGCTGGGAAACCGTGAGGCTGAGCATCTTTGGCCATCAAACATTCTCCGTTTCTTGGTGCTGATGCGAAGTGCCGACCCAAGTATAGCCTCGACGCCAGTGCCTCGTTTGAGGCGAGGTTGCTTTGAGTCGTGGATGCCCTTCTCATCAACCCACATCATATCTTTCAATGCCTGATGTTGAGCCAGATCGACCGCTCCGTCCATCTCGTGGCTGGCGTCTTGGCCCCTGGGGAAATCCCTCCGCCGAGCCAGCCATTGTCATCTCCCATGCTGGTCAGCATTTTATTCTTTCCCGAGTTGGTCTATTCTTGAATCGGTTCACGCTCAGACTCTTCTCGCTTCTTCTCCTTTGCAGTACAAGCCATGTCCATATCGGAGAGTTGCCTCATTCAGAAGCCATCCACAAACCACAGCCCAGAATATACAGTGGACACATTGAAGTTACTCCGTCTGAAGATTCTCTTTCGTCCCAACCTTTCCTCAACCAAAGTTCCCTTCTCATCTCGCTCCCAGTTCGTCAAACATGCCCAAATCGTTCTTGGCCAGATCCCTGCCGTGTCTGGTCTGTGCCTGTCGCAGAATAACGACTTGTCTTCTCCACCTTCGATCCGCTTCTTTTCTTTGAGAGATGACATGCCGTATACGCCAGTGAGCCCTTTTCCCACCCTTGTCGCCCTCTTCCTCGGCCAGGCAGATCCTTGTGTGATTGAATGAATCCGTCAAGCTGTTTAATGTAGCACTCGCTCGCCAAATCGTCTTCGCCCTCGTAACCTTGGCATTGCACCGTCGCATCCCTGAATCACAGGATGCAAAGATATCGCGTCCTTGACTGTGTTCCCATTCACGAACTGCCGCTTCTACATACAAACGTATCCGTGTATCCATGCAGGTCCTATGCGGATGCATGACGCGTTCCCCGTTCCCTTCTCCAACCACCTGCTCGTAAGCATGTAGCGTTTGACGACTTGACCCCCTCGCATCGACTCAACCCGCAAAGCCCATCTGATCCGCGGCGGTGATGATGCTATCCCCTCCAGCACAACCGCAACCATGCAATCATACGACGATTCGTCCTATTCATCCCATTCATCCCAACCAGGCTTTCGGGCCACCGTTGCTCACCCATGCCCGGGATCCATCTCAATCTGCGCTCCCCGGCTCGCATCTGTTACAGATAGATTCTCCTGCCAGCAAACCAACCGAATTGCTGGCTCGTATCCAATCCCTGGCCGCAACCACCACCGCGCTGCAGGTCCAAGGGATGCCGACGCTTTAGGCTCATGGTCTACTCTTTCCTGGTCTCTCCTCCGCCGCCCTGATAGCCGATCGAGCGACCGCTTGACGAGATTGCCAATGTTCTGGCATGAGACTGGTGGCGCGGACCTGCCTCCACCTCAACCCACGGCTCATTCGACCTCCTCGATCCTGGGCCGTGGCCGCCCAGCCGCGTCAACCAAGTTCCCAGCAGGGTTGACGTGGAGGCCGGCCAGACTCGTCAACTCCGGCCCGGACGGAACAGCTTGGCTCGGCATCATGCTCGCCATCTGCCAATCCTCCAGGCTCTCAATCACGTCGTTTGCGTGTTGTTGAACCAACCCGTCATTGTCCGTCGCCGCCACGTAACGGAGTGTTCTGACGATGTCCTCTCGGCTTTGGTCTGTCAGTCCGAATCCCAGCCGCTTCCCCGACTCTTTGGCTCTGTCGAGGGCCCTCACAAAGCCGAGAACGTTGAGGATGGCCGCGCGTCGGAGAATCGCCGTCTCCATCTCTCGTTCCATCGAGAGTACGTTGATGCAGAGGTCGACGCTGCCCGAGACGAGCGTTGGCCCGATTCCTCCAATGTTTGTCTCAATCGCCGTGCCAAAAATGGACAGAGCAGAAGCCCTGATTCGAACATCCTCGCTGCCCCTCTTGCTCTCCCATCCCTGAAGAATTTGCGCGAGAATATCCTCCTTAGCCTTGTCTTCCTCTGTCATCTCTTCGTCTTCGTCCAGCATATCGGTGGCTTCCTGATCGTCGTTTTTCGTCTTCATCTTCTGTCGCTTCTCCTCGCGGGCCTGCTTTGCCATGGTCTTGGGCCGGTGTCCACGCCGCCCGGCGATGGAGAGTAACGTCTCACTGGCTTGTTGGGCGACATCTCCCTCAAAAGTATCTCCTAAGCGCTGAATGACCTGGAGCAGGGCTTCTCCAAACCGAAGTCGTACATCCGTGGATGATTTCTCCTGGGCATCGAGGTAATGATCCAACAACTCTTGTACGGCCGACTTGGGATGCTTGTTTGCGAGTTGAGTAAAGACCTTGATTACTCGCAGGTTGATGTAGTCGTCATTCTCCGCAAGCAAATTCGACATGAGAACCGTGACAGCGGGAATGTCTAGGATCGGGCTCTCAGCCAAGATGAGACTCGATATGAGATTGAGTCCTTCCGACACGACTGGCGGCGGGTTGTCAACACTCCCTGTGATGTAGCTCATGGCCAAGCTATACGTCTTTCGGTCCTCGACCTGGCGATTGTTGGGTGCCGAGGCTGATTCGTTCGGCTCATCCACTTCATCCCGATACTTCAGAAGTAACGCGAGATTCCTCGCAGTAGGTGATACTTGTGCTCGGTCTACCTTACTCAGCCTATCGAGCGAAGACTCAACCACCTCCAATTCCTCTGGTTTGATGTGCGACTTTTGAAACGTCGGTGCTGTGATGACCAGGTTGAGTAAGCTCAGAACCACTGCGAGCAAATCATCTGACAGTTGTGACTTTGCATCGGCTTTGAAGACCTGGCAAACAAGCTCGACGAGTTGATCAAAATGGCTGACGAGCTTCTCTGGGACCTTGTCCATTAGCTTTTGCAGAATCGTGACTTCGACAAGATCCTGGATTGGTGATGACATGGGCTGGTCTGCATCGTGAATTCGAACATCAACTTTGATATCCTCCTGATTGCCCGCTGTTTCAATCCATCGTCTTAGTAGACCAAGGAAAATAGCAGAAGTTTCCTCCGTCGAGCAGCAGGAGGCGAGAAGGTCGACAAAGGCAGTCGACTTCTCTTCAAGCTCGTTCCAGTTTAATTCGAAGCGTGCTGCCGTTTTGAGGGAGCGTGGTTCAACAATCTCGAGATCACCCTTGCCTGTGAGGCGATATTTCCATGGTTGTTCGGTGGTTTCTGGCGAGCCTCGGCTCAGAAGATCTCGGATGAGGGGTCTAACAGTGTCGGGACTACCGAAGAGTCGTAGGAAAGCCTCCAACAATGTCCGAGCTGGTTTAATAAAGTCTTGATTGGTGAGTGGCAAAGGGTCGGGCCACGAGGCCAAAGTCCAGAGCTGTGGAAGCACCGGTCTGAGTACCCGTTTGTATAGGCCGGAGGAAGGATTTGAGAGCAGGAGCACGCTGAGGCGTTGAAGTGAGATTTTGAGAGACCCGGCTCTGACGATGACCTTGTCTTGACTAAGATCGACGATGTCATCATCCCCGTCCCTGATCGCCGGCGATTGACCATCTCCCCTCAGCAAGGGATTTAGGTTCTCTAGTAAGGGCTGAACAAAGGCATTCCATCCGGCAGTTCCTGTGAAAGTTAGCTCTCACGTCAGGAACGGAGGCCATCGCAATCTTACCGGGCGCACCGTACTTCCTTTTCCCAAGAATTCCGTATCCGACAATCTGTGCGGCGGTCTTTGCTAGGTCCAAACCGGCTTCTCCGTCCATAAGACGAAAAAGTTGGTCTGAGATGCCTTCAAACCAAGCTTCGGCGGTCATGCTTCCCGGCACGGATGACAACAGCTTCGTTGACACTGCCACGGCTTCATGGGTAATGCTGGCGCCTTGCTTTTGCGGATCTGAGCTGTCTGAGGTCTTTCCTATGTTGCTAGGATGCACGGAAAAGACAAATTCCATGGTTCCACGGACGCCGTCTGGCCTTAGTGGGAGACGAGTGAGTGTTCGAAGCAGGGGCTCCCGAAGCCATGCTGGAAGCACATTGGGCTTAATGAGAGTGTTTAGGGCCGGGAGGAGAGCCCAGGTCTCAGCGCTTCACCACGATATCAATCAGTATGGTTGAAACTTTGTGAAACTCCCTTGATCTGCGAGCGTACCTCTCAATGAGCTGGTTGTACTCTTGGATTCCAGCAGCGCGGCTCAAGCCATCGATGCTTGGATCGAAGGCTTTTTTGCCAGCTTCCACTATCGACTCCAAAATTTTGGGCGCTGTGCCATTGGGAGATGATGAGCTAGCCATGGCCAGAACTGTTCTCTGGAACTCGAATGGTTCAGGTTGTTTGATCCATTTGTCATGTTCCTCTGATTCGGTTGGTCCACATCTTCCAGTTCAATGAACACACGGAACACGATGTCAGATCACGTGACCGCGCGTAGGTTTGCTGCAGGTGAAAAGTGGAGCCGCCCACGCTCATGCTCGCGATGAGCATCGCGCTCCCAACTTTGTTTTCTTCACTTCAACATCAACATCGTTTTTCGTTCAGCTTCTCGGATCGACGCCGGAGACACGCCTCCTCGAGAGAGCCATCGAATATCGTACTCACAAGTCCTCAGGGGCCTCATGACACGACCTAGCACCAGCTCCTTCACTCACTTCACTACGCGTCACGCCTCCCCCACAGTCTTCCAGCTCTCGTTTTCCGCAAGGAATGTCTATCGCAGACCCCCCTCTTAGGCTGGTCACCACGACATGCCGCTCTCGAGCCTGTATCAGGACCTCGTGAATGCCGCAGGGGAATTGTCGTGGCCTACGCGCCGTCTGATCTCGGGACGGTCCAGCCTAGTCGGGGGAACGAGAGTCGGAGCTTAACCCTAAGCAGATCTCTGGTTCATCACCAAGTGTTGTGCTATGTCGTTGGAAGCGTCTTTTAAGTCAACAGCTGAGAGTCATGATGCGCTGCGGCAACGTTAGACGATTGGCTCGACATGCAGAAGACCGACCGACGTGGAACACACTCCAGTCATCCTTCATGGTGCGTGAGAGGGTAGGGACATGAGTCGTAACGGTAAGATCCTCTGGCCTGAGGGCGCTCGTCGGCCCTACCCGCTGGAACAGTACGCTGGTCGAGAATGGGCTGTTTTGGCGATACGATCGGCTTTGCGGCTCTTTGACGATGGACTCTGAACGGACAGGTCTCTGGCCGGGCAATCTTGATCAGTGAACTGGTGGCGCCCCGGTTCGGCTACACACAGTCAGCTTTTCAGAGCATCTTTCCAAACCTACTCCAGAGCTCGTAAACCTGTCGGAACCGTCTGCATGGTTTATTCCAGCGGCCGCAATGGGGACCTCAAGGATACACACAGAAAGATGTTCTGAAGATCTGACCACCCATGCCGACCGGTTGAGCTCCCGGTGCCTCGAAGCTGCACTCGAGTTGTCTTTGTCTGTCGCATCCGATCTCCCTTGGCCCTGTCGTTCCCAAAACCACATCAAAGCACCCGCTACCGATGTGGACGCTTCTGCGTCTGGCCCGACCAAGCACATTAACCACCAAGCTGATGCTCACAATCCGTCAGTGAGGTGGGCGCCAGTCCTCCGTCGGGGCCAGGCGGCCTTGGCGGCTTCCTCGACTTGATCGCAAGAGAAAGTCCGAGATGAAAGTGCGGTTTTTACAGATGTTCTTTGTCCGCCCGGTAATGCCCTCCTTTGCTGCTCTACGAGTCCGATGGAGAGGAAACAAAAACTAGTCCTTGTTGGCAGCGCGAACAAACAGAAGGAGCTTGCTTGGTCTGTCTTGAGCTTACTTGAGATAGCTTGTGATGCGTCGACTTTCGGCGAAGCGTGTCTGCGAAGGCGGAGAACCATGTGGAGTTGACGATTTACGGCCAGTTTTCTGCCTCGACAATAGCTCATTGTCCAAAACATGATGCATGGCTGGCGTCGGCTGCAGTGTCCGGGACCCATCTCGAGTTGGAGTCAAAGTTTCGTACTTGTCTGGTTCTGTTGACGGCCTAGTTCTGTGTCGTGCAGAGGGTATTTGGGTGTCATTACGGAGGCTGGGTTGACGTTTTCGATCTGGGGCAGGCCGAATTGGATGAGGTAGCCCTTGGTTGTCCTCCCCCCAGAAATGGTGCGGAGGGCAACCCTCCTACGGCAGGGGATAAGTCATCCTCCTTTTCTCAGGTCTTGATATGGGTGCTAACATGTACTGCAGGTCCGGCAGAAACGAGGAGCAATCGGCACCGGAATAAGCAACATTGTGCGACACGTGCTGACGGTTCTCGGCGACTTGGGACGAATGGTGTCGAAACAAGTTATTGAGGGTATTTCGTGCATTGGCTAGGACCGCATTTCGGATCTCACGGCAACGCAAGATACGGGTTAGCTGATGTCATTCCGAGATGCCGCAACTCGATTGCTGCTCAACGTTCGGCATAAATTTTAGGTATTAGCGACCCTGGCCGTCTCGATTGCAGAGAAAGAAGCAAAGAAACATGACCCGATTCCTCAATCAACCAGGTGAAACCAAGTGAAGGCGACCCCGCTCCGAGCAGAAAAGACCCGATGGGAATGATGGTGGCTGGCTGCATGTGTTGATGTTATCAAGCGTCCCGAACTCCACCAATGAGCGGTTTCCAATGGCTGCATTGAGAGACGGTGATGTCACCAGGCCGATGCAAGGAACCTGCCAGCGCACAGCAACAAGGCATGACACTTGCTGTTAGTCTCCGAGCCCGATTTCACACAAAAACATTTCGCCATCGCCGCCGTGCACTTTCTCTCGTCGCCATGTCTCTTGGATAGCCTCCTTCTCCGTTGTGTTGCTTTCTCCAGGCTTTGGTAGCTCTTCCAAGCTGTCCGGGTTTCCTTTGTCTCATGCGAGTAGAAGCATCGTTTATCGGGTAGCTTACATCAACGACTATGCTCAGGGCAGTCTTCCTAGGCCTCGTGCCCGCCATCTTGGCCGTTCCCGCGCCCGCTCCGGCCACGGAGCCGACAGCCTACCACCCAGCCGTCGTCGCCAGGGCGCCCGAGCCGACGGCGGTGCTGGACCTGGTCGAGCGCGGCGTCGTTGATGACGTCGAGACGTACATTGACGGCATCGTCAGCGACGTGCGGAGCAGCATCTCGTCGCTGGTCAATTCGGGCGTGCTCGACTTCCACGGGTTCCCGACGGGGACGCAGGTCGAGAAGACGCTGGGCATCTCCAGCACCGACCTGGACTCGCAGCCGACGCAGGTGTTGAACATTCCGTGAGTAGCCCCTACGCTTGCTGTTGATGTTGTCGTGTCAAGAGGGAGCGGGCTTAACCGAGACGTGTGTCAGACCCTACGCCAACTGGACGAGGAGCGGGTGGAACGTCCGCGTCCACGGCAACGTCTACAAGATCCCAGACGTCAGCCAGGAGAAGATTGACGACCTTGCCAACGTCTTCCTCATCGACACTAGCGTCGACAAGCTCAACGAGTCGAGCCGGGCCCAGGCGCGCAACCTCACAAAGTCCATCTTCGTCGTGCAACAGGGCGACGAGAGCGTCACGGTCGACTTTGTGCCCAACTTCTCCGAGGCCAGGGGGAGCGGCGTCGTCAGCGCTGTACGTGCCTCCAATTCCATCGAGGGATGCTGCTTTTTTTTTTTAATAAGTTTTGGCTGGGTAACTGACTGCCGGCATACAGAAAGGAGGCTCGCAAAAGATTGAGTTGCCGTCCAACACGACCAGGGAGGGCGACTTTGATACCTTCGTGACGCTGAGGAACACGAGCGGCTCCGACAGCGGATACCTGATCCCCGGGAACCAGACGTCGCGCGTCCAGGCCATCAACCTGTACGCTGAGGGGAGGAACAACAGCGGCAATGCCACGGCGTATCTCGTCCCCACGGAGGGAATCACGGTGATATCCGACATCGACGACATCCTGCGGGTGACCAAGATCTACCAGCCCAAGGAAGGCCTGCTCAACACTTTTGCGCGCCCCTTTGTGCCGTGGATGAACATGCCCGACATCTACGCCAACTGGTCAACGTCGCTGCCGTCGCTGCACTTCCACTACCTCACGACGACGCCCGAGCAGGCCACGCGCAACTACATGGAATACATCTACAAGACGTACCCGCTCGGCTCGTTCGACACCCGGCCGCTCAACTTCTCGGACGTGTCGGCCACGCTGGCGATCCGTCGCTACCTCCTCGACAAGGTGTTCCAGACGTTCCCGCAGCGCCGCTTCATCCTCGTGGCCGACACCAGCAACTCTGACGTCATGAAGGCTTACCCGGCGCTGTACAAGGACTACCCCGGTCAGGTGCAGTGCATCTTCCTCCGCAACACCAGTGCCACGGACGAGGGAGACCGGTTCCCGTACAACACGGAGGGCTTCAAGGACATCCCGCAATCGCGCTACATGTTCTTCAAGGTGCCCGACGACTTGACCAACCTGGACATCGCAAACGCAAACTGTTTCAACTCCTCGATCAAGCAGAACGTGACGTTTGACTACCAGGGGTTGCCCTTTGGCCTGTCCGACGATGACAGTGCGGCCAGTCCAACTGGTGTCCCGAAACTTGGTTCCGTTTTCGGCGCCTTGGTGGTTTGTCTCTTGGCCGTGTCGGTGGTGTAGGAGGATTGCATCGTCTCAGTACTGTGTGCGTTAGAAACCAACACGCTTATAATGAATAATGCATTGCTATAGCTGTCGCGGATATGTTGAAGACGGTGAAAGACATGCCATGTGTGCGTCGTATTCCACACGCCCCTTTGGAGTTTTGAAGTGCCGAATCGCATCGCCCTACCTCGGAGACTAGGGCGGAGGGAGGGTCGTGCAAAAAATAGCACAAGCTAGCTTGTTCCTCTGGTCACAGCCGCGCAGCGCGAGAGCGAGTATGAACCCCCCCACCGGTCGGGAGTGCTTCCCGTTTGTCCTAGGCGAGGTTCAGGACGGGCTCGTCGGCTTCGGCACGAGAAGGCGAGGACGAAGGATGAACAGGCCTCGCTCGTCGCTGACTCAACACCCCTCCAAGACTCAACTCGGGGCTGACCGCTCACCGGCCACAATGGTTCGGTTTGGAATTGGCAATTATTGGCCCATGGTAGAAACCTTGCGCTGTATGAGCGTTGGCGCCAACACGATAACCGACATGACCAGGAGGTGAGACACGGTGGGAATGGTTCCATGCCGGTTCTGGAAGACGCCCAACGAAGACAAGAAGCCTGCAGCGTGGAAAGGGGCGAGCAAGTTAACGAGACCATGCGATTGTGTGTGTTTCTCATGGAACAATGGGGAGTGGGCACAAGCGGGACAAGGAAAGGCCCATGGGGAATGGGCTGATGCAGGTCTCGGGGCGCAGGGCAGAGGCCTGACGGGGGGACGGACAAGGGAGAGACGGGAGAGGCATCGCGATTGGAGCACGCGAGGAATATGACTGAGAATGGGGTAGAGTGGTATACAGACAGGTGTGCAGAGGGGATGAAAGGAGGAGGACATGATATGATGGAGGATTTGTTCCCATCGTCGCCGATACGAAAAAAGGGTCCATGCTGCAGCTGCGATTCCGTACGAAGCTGTTTGAATGCCGATCAGTTGAAGTCATCCACAATTGAGACCTTTTTTTTTTCCTCCATTGTGACTTGAGAATCTCATCGTACCCCGGAGACTTTCAGATGCATGCAATTTTTTCTTCTTCTCCGTGCTATGGACTGAGGTGAGGCTCAATCAGGCATTGAGACCCGGTATCGAGCGAGTGGGCGGCGGAGGCCGATGATGTGCATTTTGCGTTATGCGACTGTCGAACGGAAAAGGTTGAACATCGAACGGGCAAGGAAGCGAAAAAACTGGGGATGGCAGCCATTGAGAAAAAAAAGCGAGAGGGAGGGAGGGAGGACAACGTGGAAGATGCGGGTGGCTTGCGGAAGCGCAATTAAGTTTGAGGAAGAGGCGAAGCCAACGCTATCTAGAGGAAAATAGTGGCAGAAACTAGTTTGCCCATGATACGTTTTCTCGGCGCGAGACGCTCACTACTGCTGGTGGAGTTGAGAAAAGAAGATGCGGCATGAACGGGCACTACCGTCAGTCGTTCAGTTGGTCCCTTGGCCAGTGGAGAAATGGAGGAGCTGATGAGGTAATGCAGAGGGGAAAAGGAGGCGCCGTCGCTCCTAGTGTGCGTCTTGGCCTCAATGGCTGATGCTATTCGTCGCTGCCACTGCAGTGGCTTTGAAGCTGCCGTGAGTTTTGAGGAGAAGAGATGAAGATGCAACCGCCAAGTTGGGTCTTGCAACGTTTCCGTCGTCTCAATTGGTCGGTTTCGCTTTGAATTAGGTTTGAGGTTGTTCCTTCCTTCTTCCTCCTCAGCCAAACACAGCAATTAGACGAAGGAAAGAAGCTAGAAGGATCCCGAGTCTAGACAGGTACTAACTTTAGGACGTGCCTAGCGTTCGTGGCCGAAGTGCCCTTCAGGTCACAGTCCAGTAAGACGCCTACTCTTTCTCATCGACTCAGCTCGCGGGAAGGTGCTAGGCTGTCTCAGTAGAGGTAGCAAGTACGCCAATGTCCACCGTGAAACGATTGGCTGTCGTGCCTTCCTCACCTTATGATTGAGACTCCTCCCTCATTCGAAACGACCAGCCAATGCCCATGGCCATCTTAGTACAGCTTCATTTTCACACAGCCACGTCTCACCCCTCCGCTACCAATTGAACTCAGAGTTTATCATAAGCCCTACTTCAAACCCGTCACCGCATCTTCCAGGGCGGAAAACCATCCATGGCCTTGATATAAACCTCGCTCTGCAACCACGCACATTCGCCCTCATTCGGGCTGGCCGAACTACGGGGCCTACCCGATACCGTACTCCAGTCCCGTCCTCCGTCTGCTCCGCTGAGTTAGCATTCCCCATGGCTAGAATTCAGAGCGAGCTCTGCAGTACTGCATCTCCTCCACCACTGGTTCGCTTCCGATGGGGCCGTCTCCATCAGGTGTTTTGACACCACACGAGCAGACGGCCAGACGCGTGGCGCAGGGTGGAAACCGTTGCGCTGGTCCGCTTCCAGCAAAGCCGGCCGTTTGACGAGCGCCTCGCCAACAAGACGAACTGGGGTGTTGTTCCCTCCAGGCTCCTTGCCTTCTGCAGTGGCTTCCATTCAGCACTACTGTAAACGGCTCGTCCGGCCCCGGTCTCAATGACGGCTGACGGGTGACGGATCATATGGAACTTGGTCAATTGGTAGCGGTACTCCGTAAGTGAGTTGTTGTTGCATTGTCCAATCGTTTCGTCGTACCTCTACTCCCATTGGACTTACTTTCCGTACGTCCACGACCCCTGGCGACCAATCTAATCCGCGTACGGTACTAACCAGCTCTCAGCCACTTCTCACAAGAAACTCCGTCACTGAGCAATCGAAACTCCTTTCCAACCAGCCCGTGGCTTGGTGGACCCGACAAACACAGGTACCGAGACGCCCACGAACAGCGACTGATAAGTAGATGGACAAGGATCATCAGGCGAGCTGCCAACGTGTGGCACGCCACATCTCGCGACCTAGACCCTGCCTGGCGCCTTGATTTGATGCCTCGACATGATCTCGTGCGCCCTGAACGGATCACTGACTCGCCAGAGCCTGCCACAACCACGGTCCCACGAGGTTCTATGAGCCTCACATCACATGTCATGGTGGCAGAAGAGAGTAAGACGCTGGTCCTGCGCTGCAGGCTCTATCGCTGGCCCCCAGAAGAGCATCTACGGAAAGTCCCAAAAAGACGAAACTTTTTTTTTCTGCAATCGACATCCGAGCAACACGACAAGAAATCAATTTCCCGGCTCCATGCCACCCAAACAATGATACCAAAAATATGATCCCATGCCAATGAAACAAAACGCGCCTGGAAAAATACAGAAGAATTTGGCCGCCCAAAAGTCCCGAAGTACAACAAAAAAAAAACAATCCGGAATGGAGTCCCCCGTCCTCCAGAGCCGCCAACTCAAAGCGCATGGGTATCTCCTGGGGGGTTGTTTGCTCGTGGTCGTTCTCCAGCCACCAATCTCCCGCTCCATCCAATACTTAGCGTCGCAATCACAACCCAGGTGTGATGCGTTTTTTCCGTCTGAAATCCCCGACTTTGCACACGCGGGTTTGGAGTGGTTCCAAGTGGCGTGTCCGTCGCGGTCGGCGGTCGAGAAGGCTTGCGTTGCAATCTGCCAGTTTCCCCCATTTGTCCTTCCCATATCCCACCCCTCCTGGAGAACTGGACGTCCCCAGCCCTCGCGGCGTTTTTGCGAATATTTTCCAATATTTTCACAAGCCGACATAACTCGTGCATTTCCCTTTTTTTTGTTTGTTTCTTCGCAAGGACTCGTTGGGGAGGTTCGATGATGGGTCTTAAAACCGATGATGTGACATTATCCCCGGTATACCTGGCATGGCACTAGTCACAGGGAGCGATGGCGGAGGTCGGTTGGCCTTGTCCCTGAGCGTCCAGTCCTCACCAGGTTCCATGGGAGCAACCAGTTCCATTAGGGTGTATTGCAGGATGCCATCCAGTACACGGGGCACGACAACATCTCGTGGTAGGCCCCATGATGGCAGAGGAGGCTCTTCGTTATCTCGCCCATCGGCCTAGCAATGTCCTAGTCAGCAAATGAAGGCCGCAAAACGGCTTCAATCGGGGTCTCAAGCTCACAAGACATGATGCGCAAGGCGCATTATTTACCCAAACCCAGTTTGGGCAGTTGTGAGTATAGAAGTACTTGCAACGGTACTTGTAAAAACCGCCGGCGCCGCTCATTTTGGTTTTGGTGCGGGAGAGGAAGGGTAGCAGAGGGGGATATCGAGGCTAGGTCGAAAACGTGGTTCTGGTCGAGGTGAAGGCTATGTTGCTGTTGCGCTGGCCAAGCTGAGCCGACGAGATGAGGAAGAGTCTTTATATGGACTACCCGCTGGTAGCAAGCGATTTGGATGAGAATGACTAGGACGAAGAGAGATTTGAACTGGGGAAAGGGTCGAACGATGTTCTTGTACTACCGCTGATGAGAAGATCAAGGGCCAACAGGTCAAGGATCCCCAGGCTGAGCGGAGCTCCAGGCGGGAACGGGCTGGCATGATCAAGGTGCGTGCCGTTGCCTTTACATAGCTCGGACTGTGCTGACGTCTTGGGACAGCTAATCCAGATGGCGGATGGCCGTCGACGTCGCAATGCCCTTTCCCATGGGATTGACTGATGTCTCCGGGCAGCTTGAGCCATCTCAAGCCAAGGGGACCCGCTGGCATAACGATGCGGTGGGGGGACGGCCAGTGACAGACAAGGAGCCCTTGCGAAGGCTCCGGAAGAGGGCCGGGATGGATCCCTCATCCATGTCCCATGCCATGTGTGGATGTGGTCTGTATGGGTGTCGGAGGGAAAACGAGGGGTCCGAGACGGCCGCCATTTGGAGGGCCTTTAGGCTTTGAGATTCTGGCCTGTCAGCGATTTGCCATCTGTTATGGAGCTCGCTCTGCGCGTGGCTGGCTGTAACTGCGTCAAAGACATGCAAGCCGAGTCGACTGCAGCCGATGCGACACGGGGGCAGCGAGAGAGTATTGGTGGGGGGACGGGGTCTCGAAGGGAGTCTACTGCAGCTTTTCAGGGTTCTACGGGTTGTGTGGTATAAGGGAGTATGGACGACGACGACGACGACGACGACGCATTGCATTGCACCCAAGGACGAGCAATGTGCAAAAGACATTGGCATCTGCAAGCGCAGGCCGAAAAGGCAAGGACAATGCATGCTCTACACTCTACATGGACGACTATTGAGCACTGTCGAGGATTGTCAAGGTGTTACATGCCTCGTGCTTCTCAGGCTGAGGCAAGCGATCGGATGGGCTGCCGCGAGTGTGCAGAGGAGCACCCATTTGCAAGCGCAAGATGGCTCGTGGTTCGTCTGTCGAATCGTGGAGCCATGAGACGAGAGCTAGAACGGGCGTAGCGGCGGGCGGAATGGCGTGAGGTCGTGGGCGATGGAAGGGCAGGCGTCAGACAAGGCCTCGACAAGGTGGTGTGGACAGGGTGTGCTTCTCTGGGGAAGCACGCACTACCCGTCACCTCCGTCGATTCGCTCACGGCCGCCCACCCCTTCCACGCCTTCTACACCCCCGAGACCCCTCCCCCCCTTGGCTGAGACGATGCCTCTTGTTTCCCCGTTGCACGGCGTCAAGCGCTGAGATGAGGCCGGCACTGGCAATCACAACGACGGCTCTGGAATAGGATAGGCTGCGCTCTGCTCTGAGCCCGTGTTCGCCTCACATTGAAGGGGAAGCACCGGACCCGTCTGGGAGTCGGCGTCACGACCTGAAGCCACTTTGGCGGCGCCAATAACGAGTCTGCCGTGGTCGTCCCATGTGTCGTGCCACAGCTGCGAGCGGGCACCACTTCTCATTGGGGCTTGTGGAGAATGGAATCGCGGTTGAGGCTGAAAGAGCTTCGAGAGCGACGGGCTAGAAGATGCCAGTGCACACAGCAGCCGAAGAGAAAAAGCAAAAAAAAAAAAAAAAAAAAAAAAACAAATNNAAAAAAAAAAAAAAAAAAAAAAAAAAAAAAAAAAGACACAAAGGGGGGATAGGAGGCGGCCGGGAGGGGAGGGAGGGAGACTCCACAAGCGCATGGCGTTGTGCTCGAAGTGGATAGACTCGGTGCTCCTTCACAAGTAAATGCCGGGTCTGTGTCGAGGCAAAGGCTCGTCATGGCGACTGGGACATGCCGTTATGGACCTGCCTTAGCCTAGGCTGAAGGGGCATTCTCCATGAGGGTGATACCGTGGATGCGGGCGGGTGTGGATGAAGATGAAGATGCATTTTGCTTTTTCCGACCAGGGCATGGCAACGATCCCGCCCGACGGGAACGCGGGAGTCGACATGTCGAATCTCCCCTGAGACCACGATCAACGACAAGTCTAGGCCGGGGAGGCTTGAGGACCAGTCGCGGCTGAGGACGGTGCCGCGTCGCAGCATGGCAGCAGCATGGCGGCAGCACGGTAGCAGCACGGTAGCGGCATCGCCGCATCGCCGCATCACCGCATCGCAGCCTTCCCATCTCACCGTCTCGTTGGCTCCGGTATCGTCGGGAGTGCTACTGGAACCACCTCTCGGCCACCTCCCGGCTTGTGCTGGCCAGAGCTGAAAACGACGCCTCGCAGATCATGAGACGGCCACGGGCTCCGGGCAAGACAACAAAAGGCCCGGGCCGCCGTTTTATGCACCGGCCAAGCATTGCAGGCCGTTTTTCTCTTGCAGCCTGAGACATGCCGGCATTGTCTCGACGGCAAATGAGTGACGCGCAAACCTCGACGCACTGCAGCGCCTCGAAGCCGGCCTGTTGCACTTTGCTACTCGACAAGGCCCTCTGACGATGCTCTCCTCGTGGTTGGATCATAAATAGAGCTCCCAAGCAGGGGAGACCTGTCAGGAGCTATGGCCGGATTGCGCTCAGATGGCTTGATGAGCTGCTCCCAGGAGGAGCCCTGTCGAGGAGAGACACCATGGCGGTTAGATTCCCCATCTTTTTGTCTTCTTGGTACCATTTCCACTGGTCCTCATCTGAGCAATGCTTCTCCATGCGTGCATGCGTGCATGCGTGCCGCATCTATTCCCCTCGGTCGACTAGTGCCAGTGTGAGGGCACTGACACGGTTGAGACTTTGCACGTCTGCTGCGTTTTCCCGCTCTCAACCGTCTGGGCGGCTGCTCTCTCTCAACTCCCGGCTCTGTCACCACCATCGACGAGTGTGCCATCGAGTCTCGGGTTCCCAGAACGGGCAGTTCCAGACGGCGACGTCCCTCCCTGCACGGCATACCACCAACCATCTCACCCGTGCCGTCGGTATGTACACAGTCATACTCTTGTCTTCCCATCGATACCGCGTCCTCTCACCGCCCTGCGCACCCTCACCCGGTCCCCTCCTCCTCGCTGCATCGGACTCGCAGGTTGCAATATGACACGAAACTGCTCTGAACCAACACGCAGGGCCCGTGGCAAGGACAAATGTCGACTACACACACCGTATCAACACCAACATACATGCAGGGCTCACTTCGACTCCCAATCAAACCGTCCGCGGCCGGTGCCAGTCTGGCGATGGGTCTCCTTGTTCCACAAGACAAATCACGTTGTTTTTGCTCGATCCCGTCCCCATGTCGGTCCCTGCTGTTCTCCTATGCCAGGCAAGACCCTGGCTGTTCGACGGCGATTTCCTCGAAGATTCTTTTCACCGCATGGGGTCATCTTGATGCCGCCCGGCCTGGGGCGCTGGCAAGGCATCCCCTCAGAGTTCAAGCTAGGCTTGAGGGAATGGAAGGGAAGGGAGGGGAAGGGATAACCATGGGGATGAACGGATGAGAGAAGGGGATCATGGTAAGTTTTTTCCTTTGCCTCATGCTCGCTTCCATTGATCCGTTGCCCATTTCGTCCATCCTGCCACTCGCCCATCCAGCCTATCCCGCCATGGAGGAACGAAAAGCACCCGATTTCTAGGCTGAGAGCCTGAGAAGTCATGGGCTCGTCACCTTATTAGTCTCGTTCCAGTTGGCACTACCCCGTGCCCATGCCAGGCTTCCCAGCTCCCCGTTCCTCATTCTTGTCTAATCCCTTCTCCATCTTCTCCCTGCCCGCCGGCCTGGGATCAGCTACCTATACACGTGCCCTACCCTGCCTCGACCTTTGAACTTTGTTGGGAAGCGGGATCCGCAACACGTCAACTGGCCCAGGCCTCGAGGCTATTCGCCTCCCTCGAGAGAGAAGCGGCGCGGCCTAGGGAGCTCCAGATCGCGTCCCGATTCGACAATGCTGGCTCTCGGTGCCGCCTCACTCTCTCCTCACCACCCACGGACCTCCTCCAGACCCCGACCTTGTCAGACGTTATCGTTTGCTGGTTCGCATCCCCCGCGTCCGCCACATTCCGCCCTCACCGGGCCTCGAGCTTCACCGTCCTCCTCGACGGGGCACCACGAGAGGATCCCCGAGGCGAGGGCCGCCCTCCAGCGCGTGCGTTGTGCTGGACGTGTGCGCATACCGTATTCTGCTACCCCCCCCCCCCCCCCCCCCCCCCCCCCCCCCCCCCCCCCCCCCCCNNTCCCCCCCCCCCCCCCCCCCCCGGGCCACACCAACCCACACACACACATACTTACATACACTCACTCACTCACACATACGCACCCGGAGGGACTATCAACGGGTCCCCGCACCCCTCCCCGGTGTCTACGCCGCAAAAGCTTCAAAGTTGGAGATGGGAGATGGGGGAATTTGCTCGACCTGTCGACAGGGCCAAGGCTCAGGCTAAGGTCGACGGGAGTCCGCTCCCAGGGGCTCGGGATTTGCTTATGGCGGCATCGCAACTCGACTAGCCACGCAAGTCAAGTTGCTTTTTCGATCTTCCCGCTCTCCACAGGGCTCCCTGTTTCCGTATGTCTAGCAGGACGGCCAGGAAACCGCCCCTCCCCAGCCGACTTAACCGTCCCTCTCATGTTCTGATCTGCCAGCCCTTGCCCCCTTCCCGCCACTCAAAGACGGCCGGCCACCCCTTTCTCTCTCCCCTTGACCTCCTGCTTGCCCGCGGCGAGACGGGGGAAGGGGGGGGGGGGAGGAATTTGCAGGCCCGGATGCAAGCGCGCAGTAAGTGAATGCAAGGGTGCCTTCATCATCCTTGGACCTCGGGCAGCCAAGGCGCTCCCGTACGCTCCTCGTCGCAACTCGAACAGCTTTGCGTCTTCTCTCCTACAGAATATCACTCACGCACATTCCCGCCAAGCCTCCGCACATACGGCCCTCAGACGTCCTTGTCCGACCGCGCTCCGGGGAATCGAGGCTTGTCCCGTCCCTGCCCTATAGCTGACTCCGTACGCTCCAGACCGCTTTGTGGGCCTCAAACGGCGGCCCGAGTTCCTTATCCTGCGAGGACGGGAAGGGAGTGGAACGCTAAAGGGGAGGGGGATGGGGGGTCTTTCAGAGGCCGGGGTCGATCAGATACTACCTACCCCCCCCTTGGGCCCTTCTTCGCGATGCGAAATCGCAACCGACGACATGACATGCTTTTGCTTGCTGAAAGCATCAAACTGAAGAGATGAGACTATCTTGACAGAGGGGAAAGCGCCCGAAGCGGCGGCGTGCAGGTATTGCCGTGATTCATGCGAGTCCGAGGGTGGGCGTGGTGATGCACGATACGAAAAGGAGGGAAGGGGGTGGTGGTGGGTTGGTGTAAGGTAAGGAAAGCCAGCGTTCACATCGTCGTCTGCTACTCGCAAAACTGTTCTTCCGGCCCACGCACATGTTTCTTCTTTGTCTACCTACCAGCCACCTGCGTACATGCGTCTAAGTTATGATCTGAGCCATTGCGTCTGCGTTGCCGTCCATTGAGTGGCCTCGGTCCCCGCCTTGACTCATCTGCAGGTTGAGGTGTGCCCTCCCAGCCATCTTTCCTCTTTTCTCGCCCTCCGATTCTGCTCCTCTGGGTGCATAACACGCGCGCGAGTTGGGGCTAGAGTTGGGAACACCGTCACAACCGCTGCTACTGTGCTGCTGCTGCTGCACTCCCACAACCACCAACTCCTTCTCCTCAAAAGCACATTGGCACACGCCAGGTTACATCCAACGCCGGTAGCCCACCCACCCAATCCGCAACAAGACAGAGAGGGAAAAAACCAAACAAGAAGAAGAAGAAAAAAGAAAAAAAAATCGGGGCTCGTCGCAAAATCAGCGGTTGAGAAGTTGTGAGGCGGGGAAAAAGAGAGATTTGTTTGTTGAGAGATATTCCCCAGATGGATGCGCACTTGAAACGCCTCTTCCCATGTTCCAGCCAGTCAGCAACTGCGAATCGTGAGAGATGGTGGGAGAGGTGCGTAAAATTTCTGGGCTGCTTATTCTTCTCTCGTCAAGGATCCTTGTTAGTCCCATGCAGAGCCGCCACAGGGTTTTCGACGCGTCCTGCGTCAAAGGACTTTGGAGGACGTGAGAGAAGAGGCGACAGGCATCTCTCGCATCCCCCCCCCCTTCGTGCGACGGCTGCGCTGGTTGGTGTCAAGGGCCTCAACGGCTGCCCCGGGTGCATGGCGGTGTGGGGGCTGCAGCCTCTCATCGACCAGCCTTCATGGCCTCCTTGCGACGCTTCTTCTCGGCTGCGCGCGCCAGAGAGCGCTTGATATCACCCTCCTCGAAGGAGTCGAGGTTGTAGTAAGTGGGCGCGATTTCCTGCGGAACCATGTTAGTGAGTGGCCACGGTGCAACATGACGATTCGACGAGAAGGGGCAGGAAGGGGAGGGGGCAAGGAATTGAAGTGCATAGGCTTGCATACCAAAAGCCACTCTGGCCGAATGCCGGTGCAAGTTCGGATGTATTGCTTCGACGTCAGGACGAATTCGTTGTAGAGGACCCAGTCAAACTCGGTTCGTAGAACCGTGGAAGGATGGATGAGGACGGTTTGGTCATCCTTGACGGTTCGGTAGAGCTTTCCGGAGCTCTCCTTCATGGCCACCTGCATGAAGAAGCCAGCCAACAAGGCACGGCGGATGTTGTTGTAGTAGTTCTTGTCTTCAAACTTTGTCGACATGAGCTCGAGCTCGTGCTTCTCCATGATGCGCATGAGCTGAGAGCGGACGTTGTCGGCGCTGGACAGGTGGCGGAACGACAGGAAGTGGTCGTGACACCACTTCTTGACCAAGTCGGGATTGTTGGTAGCCTCCCCTTTGGCGGCCTCCCCCCTGAAGGCGTGGTAAGCGTTGAGCAGCGTCAAGTGATCGCCGTCGGGGTGGCTGAACAGGGCCTTCATCTCGTCGGCGAGCTTCCGGTTGCTGGCGGGGCGCATGAAGATCTGGGGCACGGAGAGGAGCGACGTGATGGACAAGATCTCGTTGGAGCAGTAGAACTCGGGTGACGAGATGAGCATGACGGCCAAGGCAGGGTCCAGAGGGAACTCGGATGCCAGGCTGCCGAGTGTCGTGAGCTCGCCGTCGTCGTCGAGGCAGGCCAGGTAGTTGAGCTCCTCCAAGGCGCGCATCATGGTCTCCGGAGCAGGAGGGTCCATCAGGTCGAAGTGGACCAGATCCTCGACGCCGAGCTTCTTCAGCTCCAGCACCGTGTTGGCGAGGTTGGATCGCAGAATCTCGGGGTACGTCTGCTCGATGAGCTCCGTCTTAAAGGCCTTCTCGGTGTACAGACGGAAGCACTTTCCGGGCTTGGTACGACCAGCACGACCAGCTCGCTGCTGGGCCGAGGCCTTGGAGATGGGCGAGACGAGCAGTGACTCGACACGGATTCGGGGGTTGTAAATCTTTTGCTTGCTGAAGCCCGGGTCAACAACGTAGACGATACCGTCAATGGTCAAACTGGTTTCAGCAATGTTGGTCGAGACAATGACCTTTCTTCCAGGGCGGCCACCGGCTCGAAGAGGGCCCGGGGCTTTGGCAAAGATTCGCTGCTGCTGGTGAGGAGGAAGAGTACCGTACAGAGGATACACAACCAGGGGGCCGGCATCAATCTCGCGGATCAACTCGTCTCCCTCCAAACTGATTTTCCTACAGGCATCTTCAATCTCGTCCTCGCCCGTCAAGAAGAGCAGGATATCGCCTTCGGGCTCAGAGGCGTGGATCTGCAGGACGGTTCGGATGGCAGACTCCACGTAATCACGCTCAGGCTCGGGGGTGTAGAAGATCTCTACGGGGTGGGTTCGACCAGGGACGGCCAGAAGAGGCGCGTTGTTGAAGTATTTCTGGAATTTTTGAGCGTCCAGGGTGGCAGACATGATGATGATCTTGAGATCTGAGCGGCGCATGGAGATTTGCTTGAGGAGGGCCATGAGGATATCGGTGGACAGCGTCCTTTCGTGAGCTTCATCGAGAATGATGCAGCTGTAACGGGACATTTCGTGATCGTGCATGGCTTCGCGTAGAAGCATACCGTCGGTCATGTATTTGAGCATAGTTTTGGGGCCCGTCTTGTCCTCAAAACGAATGCTATAACCGACCTCCTCGCCAAGCCTAACATCCATCTCGTCGGCGACACGCTGGGCAACGGACATGGCGGCGACTCGACGGGGTTGGGTGCAGGCGATGAGCTTGCCGGTGAGGTGAGGGAGCTCGTCGTAGACGACATATTGGGGGATCTGGGTGGTCTTGCCGGAACCGGTTTCACCGACGAAGACGAGGATCTGGCTCGAATGGTACTTGTTGAGAAACTCTTGTCTGTGAATTACACATCAGCCATACGCCTTTGATGAATTGACCCTGGGCCGGACGATGCGCGGTCCTGGGCGCGATAGAGAGGGCATACACACCTTTGCTTATGGACAGGCAGATCTCGACGTCCCTGGAGGATCTGAAAGTACTTCTGGGAGTGTGGACGGCCGGTAAAGGGGTTGGAGTCGGAGTCTTCGGCCTTCTCAGCCTGTTTCGCCGTCGTTTTTTTGCGCTTCATGCCGGCGAGAGGCGAATCGGGCGAAGGCTCTGCGCCGTTGCTCTGATCGTCGCCGTTGTACATGTGGGCGAGGTAAGGGTTGTACTTTTCGTCCTTCTTCGCCTTCTTACGGGAAGAATCGTCGGCATCAGCGCTAGGACGCTTCTCTCCCTTGATGTTGGACATGTTGACTGCTGGGCCTTTGTGCGGAGGAGGAGGTCCGACTAGAGGAACGACGAGGATTGCGCTGCGAGGCTGAGAATTTGTGTTGACATCCGTGCCTGCTGCCTCGTAGAAAATTTTGGCGGGACTGAAGGGCTGGTCTTATCGATAAGCAAGATGCTAGCCGGTATTGGGGACAGTGCGAAAGGGGTCGTTACTGTGCGAGGGAGGTGTAAATCGTAGAGGCAGAAGCTGGGCTTAAACTGTCATGGAGATGGTGTTTAGGTCAAAACGAAAGAGTTCCTATCTATTGCCTTCGAATGCTCACCATAACCCCCTGCTTCACTCTTCTCATTGTTGGGCACTTCGCATCATGCACGCGCATAGTGCTAGCGATTGGCGCACACTGTACCTTTTTCAGGGTCCCTCCATCGCACTGGAAACTTCCTCGTCCGCCGAAAATGGTGTGAATTGAGCACCTTTTCCACCGGCCCTTTTTTCGTGTCGGACTCTGGGCGCCTGCCGAGACTTCTCTTCAGTACTGCGTTTCTATTCGAGGCTTGCTCACCATTTGCTTTCTCATCTAACTGTCGCAGGACGATAGCTCGAGGTGCCGCCTTCTTTCAGCACAAATTAATTGTTTTGGCGGGGTGATTTGCTACTCCACCATCCAAAATCTCGGTCTTGATCGCATCACCAGCCGCCAACAAGGAAATCTTTTCGCCATTCTTTTGCTATAAACGCAATGGCTTCCGACGGTTTGGGCTTCAGCATGCCCCCTGAGTTTGTTCCTCAGCGGCCTATATTGAGCATCGGCCAGCACGACTCAACCCGCGAGGCACCCCTCACCGACTTACAGTACGGCCATCTCATCAACCAGGGCGTAAGTCGTTGGCCAATCTTCGTCGCTGACGCCTACGAGCAAAGCCATTGACTTCAGACAGGTGGCTTTTGTGACGACGCCCATCACCAACAACCACTTCCGTGACCGTGTATTCACTCTCATCGAGGAGCACCTGGCAACTCTCGCGGCCAAAGGCAGCCAGCCGACAACCATTGCCACTGCTGCCTACGAGGATCCCATCCTCCCTCCGCTCACGCCCAAGGATACCGGCCTCTTCCCCAGCGCCGCTGTCAACACCTTCACGGCGTGCATCAGTCCCTGGATTGATCTCGGCTCGCCCAACCCCACCATTGCCAACATCTCCCGCCAGGTGCTGAATCTTGAGATCAACTACGCCAACTTCTGCGGTGTGAGAAGCATCATCGTCCCCGGTCCCTTGCGCGATGCCTCCAACCGCGGTGGAAACCTCAGCCTCGCCCAGTACTCTCGCGCCGTTGACGAAGCCCTGACTGTCGGCAACAGGCTGACCTTCATTGTCCACGTTCCCATGTATCGGGAGCCCGGTCTTGAGACTCGGATTAAATCCCTCGCATCTCTCCAGTCTGAGCAGATTGCTGAAGCTGAAGGGAAGGAGATTGACCTCTTCACTGCTTGGGACTCGTGGCACCATGTTCGCACCGTTTGCGGCTACAACACAAGACTCTTTGTTGGTGCGTTCGCATCCCATGACATGCTTATGTTTCGATGCTAATATGCCACGTCTCAGCTCTGCAACTTCCTCGCGCTATGCCCGAGAAGGACCTCCAGAACCGTTGGTTTGCCGAACCACTTCATTCCCTGACGCTGAGTCCGTCCACCTTCCAGACCAACAAGAGCGGCTACCCATCGCTTTCGAAGCACCACCAGGAGCTCATCTCTTCCTACCAACGTCTGAAGAATGCGCCATGGATCCTCCTGTGCGACGCTGGTCCAGATGTCTCCAACATCAACGGGGATGTCAACAATATTGGCGACATCACGTCCCAAGATGAATTCCCTACCCTCACTGCGGCAAAGGGCCAGAAGGCCAAGTCCCCCGCAAAGAACGAGGAAAACCCTTACCTCTCTTACCTTCACTGGCTCAGCACTCAGCAGCCCCCTTACTCGGCCCTCGAGGGCCCTACTTTGACCAGCTTCCAAGACTGGCTCCAATCACCACTGCAACCTCTCTCGGACAACTTAGAGTCAGCCACCTACGAAGTCTTCGAGGGTGACCCTGTCAAGTACAACCAATACGAGAGTGCAGTCTTCGAGGCACTTGTTGAATGGAAGGAGCTCAAGAAACCTACTTCCAAGGAGGGGACCGTCGTCGTGGCCGTCGCTGGCTCGGGCCGCGGGCCTCTTGTCACCCGCGCCTTGAAAGCCGCCGAAAATGCCGGCGTGGCCATCGATATGTGGGCGGTGGAGAAGAACCCCAACGCTTACGTCTACTTGCTTCGACAGAACGAGATGGTCTGGGGAGGCAAGGTGAAGGTGGTCAAGACGGATATGCGCGCTTGGAAGGGGCCCGTCGTGTCCGAGTCGGCCGATGGCCCGGAGTACGGAAAGGTCGACATCCTCATATCGGAGCTTCTCGGCTCCTTTGGCGACAACGAGCTGTCCCCCGAATGCCTCGACGGCATCCAGCACGTGCTGGCCAAGCCTCACGGCATCTCCATCCCAAGCTCGTACACGGCGCACTTCAGCCCCATCTCCACGCCCAAGATCCATGCCGACATTCTCTCGCGCGCGCCTACCGACCGCCACGCGTTTGAGACTCCCTGGGTTGTCCGGCTCTTCGCCATTGACTTTGTGTCGCAAAAGGTGCCCAACCACCCCCGGTTCCAGGAGGCGTGGGAGTTTGCCCACCCCATCCCCGACTCCACGCTGGCGGCCATCGAAGCTCGACGCTCAGGGGGTGTTGTGGGCGGCGGCGGCGGGAGCATGGCCGGGGCAGCGGGTGCCAACGATCACAACTCGCGATACTGCCATCTCACCTTCGTATGCCGCACAAGGGGCGTCACTCACGGCTTGGCGGGTTACTTCGAATCGACCTTGTACCAGTCGCAGATGGAGGAGAACAAGGGAGCCAAGGTCGAGATCAGCACGCATCCCGACCGGATCGACCAGAAGAGCAAAGACATGATTTCATGGTTCCCCATCTTCTTCCCTCTCAAGGTGAGCTTGCGCATGCTGCCCCTTGCGTTACTATTGGTCTAACGACATGCAGAAACCACTCTACTTCCCGGCCGACACCGAGCTCGAAGTCAGCATGTGGCGACAGACGGACGACACGCGGGTCTGGTACGAATGGCTCGTCGAGGCGTGGACCTGGGTCGGTCCGTCGCAGCGCATCAAAGTTGGCTCGTCGGAGCTGTGCAGCAGCCGTGACGTCGCGTGTCTGATGTAGGTGTATTTTAGACAACCAGTGGAATGATTGGACGAGGTTATGCGGGATGAAAGGGCAAAAGAAAAGTACTTGTTTAGTCACGAAGCTATATCGGATTCTTTGAAGCACTGCCGCCGTTCTTGGGATACGAAAAAGTCGGGTTAAGGAAGAAAGACCCCGTCGCTTCCGTGTCAGATCTGACTCTTGCTCAGCCCTATGGATACAGGATTTGAGGTCCGCTGACCGGCAGGCATCGGGGAGCTTGTGAGGAATGAGTCGTTAGAGTGCGCAGTTGTCGTTGAGGTATTCAAGTCCCAGTATCCGTAGATGTCTGGATTGTTGGCGAATAATGCTCAGCGGCAATCATGGTGAACAAACCAGATGTAAATGAAAGGACAAAAATTGGTCAATGAAGTCATCAATTGATTGAGACATAAAACAATATGCTGCTCAAAATATCAAGCGCTTGACTCACGAGTCACAAGTGACGAAATCGTGCATCCCAGCTGAATGTTTCCAGATGCTGACCCGGGATCAATTCGAAGAAGGCGTTTTGCGTGTTCCTGTTTCTCCCGGCCTGGAATTTCTCGGCTTCTGGCTTGGCTTTTGGCTGATGGCTGTGCTCGTCGGGTGCAACCAGAAAGGGAGCAGTTCGGTCAAGGCTTTTAGCGTGGGGTTGAAAGGTATTGTGGCTGGGAACCGGGGGGGGAGTCCAGGGTATGATAAAGGTCTTCAGCCGCCTCCATTCTCGATAGCCTCACCTCAGACACCGCATACATCACCGCCAATGTTCAACTTCCACCTCAGCTACCAGTGGCTCTTCTTCTCCCGGCCATCCGGCCCGGGCGAGGTGGTCCCCGACGGCCTCGAGCGCCACTGGGTCGACACGGCGCAGGGCACGCTCGAGATCCTCTCGGCGACGCCCAAGACGAAGCCCACCGGCCCGCCCGTCTTCTTCTGCCACGGCGGCATGGGCGGCGCCTGGGTCTGGACCGAGTACATGCTGTACCTGGCCGCCCGCGGCGTCCCCTGCTACGCCGTCTCGCTGCGCGGCCACGGCGACTCCTGGCACCCGTCGTACCTCAGCATGGTCTTTGGCACCTCGCGCCGCATGCTCGGCGGTGACCTCGTCGCCGGCATCCAGTGGGTGCAGGCCCGGGAGGGCAGCGAGGTCGTGCTCGTGGGCCATTCCAGCGGCGGCGGCCTCAGCCAGGGCGTCTTGTCCGAGGGAAGGGTCGACGTCAAGGCGCTGGCCCTCTTGGGAGCGGTTCCAGCCTTTGGATCGTAAGAGCCTTCGCCCGTGTCCCCTCGATTGCCTGCGCATGCACTGATACTGACACGCTCCGTCTGTAGAATGGGCGTCTACATGAACTGGGCCAGGCTCGACCCGTGGTTCACCCTCCGCATGGTCTTCCACGGCTGGCACCCCAACTCGCCGCTGTCGCACCCGGCCCTGACGCGCCGCGCCTTCTTCGGCGACCGCTTCCCCATGTCGTACGTGATACCCTTCCAGCGCCGCCTGAGCCGCTACGAGAGCTACGGGTGGCCCTTTAGCATGATGAGGCCGTTCGCGACGGCGGGCTCGATCCTGCGCCACATCCACAACAAGGGCTCCAGCGGGAACAAGGTCCTGGTCATGGCCGGCTCGCAAGACGCCCTTATGACGCCCGAGGTGACGCGGGAGACGGCCGCGTTTTATCGACGGGTGGCGGATCCGGAGAGGGAGGGCGTTCTGATGGAGATTGTCAAGGGCGCGGGGCATCACTTGCAGAACGACGTGCAGTGGGAGTATGGAGCCGCGAAGTTGCTTGAGTTCTACAAGGGAGTGATTTAGTCGGGCATGATAGGAGAGGGCGAAAGATGATTCTCCAGGCAGACCTCCTCCAACTCGAAATTTGGTATAGGGTAGGCGGCGTGGGAAGTGACGAATTGTAACGATGCATGTAAATTAGATGACTAATTTGACAATTACCCATGTCGTTGAAGAAACTCTCGGTCGAATCTCATATGAGAAAGCCAAATATCAATCAAATTCGGTACATACCCGTTCGTCTCGGATCTGCATACCACAGGTTCACTGGTCGTCGGGTCAAGATGCCGACGAAGCTCCGAGAATGTTCCCCTCTCCATGGTGGGGTTTCGCCTAGAGACCTGCTCTCTTTCCAGCTTCCCCCCCCCGGAATCGGCCCCCTTGTTAATGCCCCCGGAGAGACTTGCCCACGGGAGGGGAGGGACAGAAAAAGACGGAAAAAGGAAAAAGGAAAAGGGGTGGAGAAAAAGAGCCCATAATGAAGCAAAAAAGACCTGACTCGACGACTGGCTTCCGAAGCTCGAACCCTCTGCTCTCTCTCTGCTTCTCAACATCGACTGTGCTGTAACGCTTCGCTTCCCTTGACCTCTCACCGTCCGCATCGCACGTCTCGGACTATTTCCGAGTCTCCGTCCAAAACGCCGGCACCCGGGAGTCGGAAGACGCCCGCAACTGTCGCCTCCTTCGGAGCCCTTCAAGTCAAGGCTTCGGCGTGCCAACCCGTCCCGCCCAGCGCGACCTCTTTCGGTGCTGATGCAGCGACTGTGCCTCTCCGGGGTCGCAGGAGCGGCAAGGGCGAGCGCGAGTGGTGCTGGTGGTGCTGGTGGTGTGGTAAACGCCAGGCAGGTGCATCAGAGCGCGCTCCTGCTTAGAGCGGCAATGGAGCCCCGCAGGCCGGACCTCTCCGCCGACAGCCCCTCCTCTTCCGTCACCTCGGCCGGGAGGATCTCTCTCGTCTCTGGGCATTTGACGCGGCCTTCTCCCTCTTCATCTTCCTCAACCCAAACCGCCTCCCCCAGCTCCGTACAGCAACAACGTCGATATTCTACGTCTCCCACCATGTCGTCCCAACCCCCCCACGCTACTCTGCTCATCCCCGGGCCCATTGAATTTGACGATGCCGTGCTTCAGTCCATGAGCCACTACAGGTAGACATCTCCAGACTCTCACTTACAAGAGACCGCGAAGCAGTTCTAATAAATCCCCCAACACAGTGAGAGCCATGTTGGCCCGGCCTTTGTCAACACCTTTGGCGAGACCCTCTCCATGGTTCGCAAGCTCTTCCAATCGACCGACCCCTCCGCCCAGCCCTACGTCATCTCCGGTTCCGGCACTCTTGGTTGGGACCTGGTTTCGGCCAACCTGATCGAGGCCGGCGAGGACGCCCTCGTCCTGAGCACCGGCTACTTTGGTGAGGGCTTCGCCGACTGCCTGCGAACCTACGGCGCCAACGTGACTAGGATCGACGGCGAGGTCGGCGGCCGACCCCAGCTCGACGAGGTCGAGAAGGCCCTCTCCGAGAAGAAGTACAAGCTCCTGACCGTCACCCACGTCGACACCTCGACCGGCGTCCTCAGCGAGCTCAAGGACCTGGCGGCGACTGTTCGACGTGTGTCGCCCGAGACGCTCGTCATCGTCGACGGCGTCTGCAGTGTGGCGTGCGAAGAGATTGCCTTTGACGATTGGGGTCTCGACGGTGTTGTCACTGCCAGCCAGAAGGCCATCGGCTGCCCTGCCGGTCTATCCATCTCCTTCTTCAGCGGCCGGGCGATCGAGGCCTTCAAGGCCCGCAAGACGCCTCCCGCTTCTTATTTCGCGTCGATGAAGAACTGGACTCCCAGTAAGTTGCCCATACCACGGCAGTAGCCCGCCTGAGCTTGCCTCGGTCGCTAACGGCGTGGTGCAGTTATGCAAAACTACGAGGCCAAGAAGCCCTCTTACTTTGCCACCCCTTCGCCCCAGCTCATCCACGCCCTGCACACGGCCTTGACTCAGATCCTGTCGAAGCCTCTGTCGGAGCAGTTCCAGAAGCACATTGAGGTGTCGGACAAGGTCAAGAAGGCGGTGGCGGACCTGGGCCTCAAGGTGGTGGCGACCAAGCCCGAGGACCAGGCGCACGCCATGACGGCCATCTACCTGCCCGACCAGATCCAGATCGCCGACGTGCTGCCCAAGCTGGGAGCCAAGGGCGTGGTGTTTGCCGGCGGCATCCACAAGGCCATCGCGACGCGGTACATCCGGTTCGGACACATGGGCGTCAGCGTGCTGGACCCCAACCGCAAGGACATTGACAAGGCTCTCGACGCCCTGCGGGAATCCCTGGCCGAGGCTGGCTACCAGGCATAGACGGGTGACGGATGGAAGTCTTAAAATTCACGAATATTTCACGATACGAAAGAGTCTAATACAGACGGCGGATGGGAAGGGACCCAAGTATATGGGGAAATGACAAATAAAACAACTGGATAGATTTGCTACGAGAGCTTGAATGTGACGTGAGTGAAGTGGTTCTCCCATCACGATTCGCAGAGCCACATAGGCGCGCGCATATCCGGCGATGCGGTGGCGCCGGTGGGGGGCTGGTCCAAGTCGACAATGTTCACGGGGCGCCAGACTCGGGTCATGAGACGTGTCAGACGGCTGGCGGCATTCACGATCTATCCAGATTGAGATGGGTGTCAAAGAGGGAGAGAAGGCGAGGCGAACGGGCCAAGACAAAGAATCACGAGTGGCTGATTGATGAGCTGTCCTGACGAGCTGCGAGAGCGAAGCTGCAGACCAAGCTGCTCGACCGACACGATCGATCGCAATGAACAGCAGGGAAGTGGGGTTCGGGCACTTTTTTTTCTTCAAGCCAGCACAGCAACGGCAACGGCAACCATTGTACGTACCTGTAGAGAGTAACCCAACACACCCCCGCGACGCGGAATTAAGGGCAATCGAAGGAAGTACCCGGTACCTGGGTCTCGACGTCACGGTCAACTTACCAGGCGGCGTCCTGGAGATACCTCGCTGCAGGAACTGGCAGCAGCAGTGAACTGGCGGCGTCGGGCTGCCGGGTTAAAAGTCACCGGTTCACTCGCGGCGTGGAATTTGAGAAGGGGGGAGGGGGGAACGAGGTCTCGGGGTACGGCCATGGAGGGGGAGGGGGGACGGATGATGATTGATCGCGTTACCCCTCTTCTGTGTGCTCTCTTCACTGCCTTGTCTGCCTCGTTTGCTCATCCCGTCTGGTCCGCACCGTTCGGTGCATTAGTAATTCAATCAAAACGTCGAGTAAACACGGATACAATTGGCGTCGTGAAGGCAAACAAGGGTTGATAGTTGCCCGTATTCAGTAAATGGTTGAAGCATATCGCCTGCGTGAATCATGTCGGCTTCTGCCCCAAGCCAGATTGTCCCCGACCAAGCTGAGCTGCCCGCCCTCGTCGCGCCCACATCTTCATTTCCGTCACCACCACCTCAGCTGCCAGCTCCTGTGGCTCTCCCCCGTGCACTAAATCCGGCCTCGTCCACTGAAGCAGCTGCTGCACTGGGTGGTTGGGCCTCCTCCACTCCACTAAAAACTCCGGCCAAGGTCCATCCATCGCTCTTTCACACAAGCACCGCCCGCCCACACACACACGCTCTCACACAGCCTGATGCCCCCAGGCTCTGGCGCATCTCCACTCCAGGTTTATCTCCTCCCACTGAGGTGCACTCTATCATCCAAACCTCTCACCTTTCCTTACCTCACCTCACCTCACCGACGTCAACCACCCCCCTCCTTCGCCCTCGCTCCCCCGGTCGCGTGTCCAGCAAGTTGGTTCGGTCCATCACTTCGACACCTCCCTCTCCGCCAGGACTTGCGCCCTGCCTTGAACCTCGGCTCTGGCCCGTCTCTTCCCTGCTTGCCTGGGGCTCTTTTTGCTACACCCTCTCCTCCCCCGCCTTGCCCGCCACCGACAACCACCACCACAACCCGTCCACCTTCCCACGAACTGCTCCCCCGTGAGCCCCCCCGTCGCCCAGCATGGCTGTATCCATTGAAGAGCTGGACAACATGGTCCGCTCCTTTTACGAGGGACGCGGCGAGCAGGTATCTCCTCCCCTCTCCCCGCGTGCACGCTGCTCGTTTTTTCGCTGTTGGCCCCGCGCGCAACATGCACACACCACCAAAGACCCGTGAGGCTGACCCTTCGTTTTGTCCTTGTAGCAAAAAACTGCCCAAGCTGCGCTCAACCAGGTATGGACGATCCCTCTGCCGTCGGGACGGAAGGACGCGGCATCCACTAACGTCGCCTCCAGTTCAAGGAAGATCCCGATGCCTGGCTCATGGTCGACAAGATCCTCTCCGATGCGCAATACCCCCAGACCAAGTGTGCGTCCCCCGCTTCTCTTCGTTGTCTTCCGGCCCCGACGCAGCTCAAATTAGCCCCCGGAGAAGATTGTTCAACTGACAGCTTTCGATAGACTTGGGCCTTCAGGTTCTGGACAATGTCATCATGACGAGGTGGAAGGTCCTTCCTCGGGAGCAATGTCAAGGTCCGACTTCTCGCGACTTTCGCCTTGTCTCGTTCTTTGCTGATTCTCCTGCCTCTAGGAATCCGTAACTTCATCGTCCAGTTCATCATCCAGTGCTCCAGCTCCGAGGACTCGTTGCGATCAGAAAAGACGCTCCTGAACAAGCTCAACCTCGTCCTCGTTTCCGTTCTCAAGCAGGAATGGCCACACAACTGGCCTACCTTTATCAACGAGATCATCTCCTCCTGCCATACCAGTCTATCTATTTGCGAGAATAACATGATTATCCTGCGCTTGCTTTCCGAAGAGG
This sequence comes from Thelonectria rubi, assembly GCA_013420875.1. NCBI lineage: Eukaryota > Fungi > Ascomycota > Sordariomycetes > Hypocreales > Nectriaceae > Thelonectria > Thelonectria rubi. The sequence goes on from WMHX01000297.1 coordinate 39,436, forward strand.
TTTTCGACTACTCCGCCGAGCAAATGACCTCTACCAAGACTCGCAACCTTAAGCAGACCATGTGCGCCGAGTTCTCCCAGATTTTCAACCTCTGCCAAGAGGTCCTCAACACTGCCACCCAGCCCAGCCTTGTCAAGGCCACTCTCGAGACCCTTCTTCGCTTTTGCAACTGGATTCCCCTGGGCTACATCTTCGAGACGCCCCTCATTGACACTCTTCGAACTCGCTTCCTCTCCACGCCCGAGTTTAGAAACGTCACTCTGCAGTGCCTCACGGAGATTGGTGGCTTGCAAACCGGGGGTCCTGGGCAACCGAACTCGTACGATGAGCAGCTTGTCAAGATGTTCACCGAAGTCCTCACGACGATTGCTAACATCATTCCCGTTTCGCTGGACCTCAAGTCGACTTACCCGAGCAGCAACTCGAGAGACCAAGAGTTCATCCAAAACTTGGCTCTATTCTTGTGCAATTTCTTCGGCATGCACTTAAATGTTGGTCTTGTATAATTCTCAAATCGTGCGGTGTGATGGACTAACAAGAGATAGCTCATCGAAAATCTCCCGAACCGCGACTTCCTCATTCACGGCCACTACTACCTCATCCGAATCTCGCAGATCGACGACCGAGAAATCTTCAAAATCTGCCTCGACTACTGGCTCAAGCTGGTTCAGGAGCTCTACGAGGAGATGCAGCAGCTGCCCATTACCGACGTCAACCCTCTGATGGCGGTTAGCGGAGGCATGTCGGGTAGTGGCGCCCCCAACCCTTCACTTCTCATGAACTACCCACTTCGGAAACACAAGTACAACGAGGTCCTCTCCAACTTGCGAGTCGTTATGATCGAGAAGATGGTCCGTCCCGAGGAAGTGCTGATTGTCGAGAACGACGAAGGCGAGATCGTCCGAGAATTCGTCAAGGAAAGTGACACTGTCCAGCTGTACAAGACGATTCGAGAATGTCTCGTTTACCTCACTCATCTGGACGTGGTCGACACTGAGAACATCATGACCGAGAAGCTGGCCCGACAGGTTGACGGATCCGAATGGTCTTGGCACAACTGCAACGTTCTCTGCTGGGCCATTGGATCTATCTCGCTGGCCATGAACGAAGAGACGGAGAAGAGATTCCTCGTGACCGTCATTAAGGATCTCCTCGGTTTAACAGAGATGAAGCGTGGCAAAGACAATAAGGCTGTTGTGGCAAGTAATATCATGTACATCGTCGGGCAGTACCCGCGCTTCCTGAAGGCCCACTGGAAGTTCCTCAAGACGGTGGTCAACAAGCTCTTCGAGTTCATGCACGAGTCTCACGAGGGTGTGCAAGACATGGCATGCGACACTTTTATCAAGATTGCGCGCCAATGCCGACGTCACTTTGTCGCTCTCCAACCCAGCGAGCAGGAACCATTCATTGAGGAGATTGTTCGGAATATGGGTAAGATCACTTGCGATCTGACTCCTCAACAGGTTCACACCTTTTACGAGGCCTGCGGTTACATGGTTGCTGCCCAGGGAAACAAGCACCAACAAGAGAGACTGCTATCTGACCTCATGGCCATCCCCAATGCTGCCTGGGACGAGATCATCAAGCAGGCCACCATGAACCCCTCGATCCTCCAGGACTCCGAGACTATCAAGGTCATTGGCAACATCATGAAGACCAACGTATCGGCCTGCTCTTCGGTTGGCCCTTACTTTTACCCCCAAATCGGCCGCATCTACCACGACATGCTGCAGATGTACAACGCCACCAGCAGTCTCATCTCTGACTCTGTTGCCAGAGACGGTGAATTGGCCACGAGGATGCCCAAGGTCCGAGGTCTGCGAACTATCAAGAAGGAGATTCTCAAGCTCATCGAGGTGTACGTCGACAAGGCCGAGGACCTCCAAGCGGTTCGCGCCCAGATGGTGCCTCCACTGCTGGACTCGGTTCTTGTCGACTACAATCGCAACGTGCCTGGAGCACGAGATGCCGAGGTCCTCAAGGCTTGCTCTACCATCATCACCAAGCTCTCGGTAAGATTCGCCACACCCAACTTCTATTTGTCGTTTTCGCTAATGCTCCCTAGGCTTTGATGGAGGACCAAGTGCCCACCATCATGCAAAACGTGTTCGAGTGCACTCTCGACATGATCAACAAGGACTTTTCCGAGTTTCCCGAGCACCGAGTCGAGTTCTTCAATCTGCTCCGAGCCATCAACTTGCACTGCTTCCCTGGTACGTTGAATGTCGCACTGCCGTTCCGCCTATGCTAACAACCTCCCAGCTCTCCTCAAGCTTGACAACAATCAGTTCAAGTTTGTCATCGACTCCTGCTCATGGGCATTCAAGCACGACAACCGCGATGTCGAAACAGCTGGCTTGAACATGTGTCTGGAGCTGATTAACAACATTGCCGACAAGACTGATGTGCAGACTGCCAACGCCTTCTTCCAACGCTTCTTCATCACCATCTTGCAGGACGTCTTCTTCGTCGTGACGGACAACGACCACAAGGCTGGCTTCAAGACCCAATCGATGCTCTTGATGAAGCTCTTTTACTTCATCCATCCTGCCGATGGCTCTCAGCCCAAGATTCAGGGCCCCATCTACGGCCCCGAACAGGCCCAGGCCGGCACCAACAACAGGGAATTTTTGGCAAACTTTGTTGCTGACCTCCTCCAGAATGCGTTCCCTAACTTGCAAATGTGAGTCTCAAAGCATCTTCCGCGTTGCTCAACTCATTCTAACCATGTGGCTACAGACCCCAAATTAAGGTCTTCGTTGAAGGCCTGTTCACGCTCAATACTCAGTATGATAAGTTCCGCCTGAACCTGCGTGACTTCCTCATTTCTCTCAAGGAATTTGCCGGCGATAACGCCGAGCTGTTCGCTGTCGAGAAGGAGCAGCAGGAACGGGATGCCAAGGCTGTCGATATGGAGCGAAGACAGAAGGTCGGCGGACTCCTGAAGCCTTCGGAACTGGATGACGAGGAACTGTGACTGAATGAGGAACTCCGGACCGAATTCGCACCTCAGCGAGCCGCCGCAAGCTCGTCAGCTGCTGGTCCCGACGAAGCGACAGGGGATCCAACCGGGGACGGGTGGGAGTTTTACGGTCTTTGATCATTGCATCCTGCGAGGCCGTCCACCTCTCTCCCTCCCCGAACACATCGTCTGCGGACCCTCGGCCGATTTCCTACCTGTAGTGATACCAAACCCCACAGAGAGTCCCCCACTGCTCACCCCGGGGTGCGTCTCCTTGTGTTCCTTTCTTTTTCCATCGCCGGCCTTGGCTCAGCTTGACCTTTTCGCCTCGGCCCGCCCTTCTACTCTCCCCCTTTACACCTCTCGTCACTGAGCTGGCTCGGGTCGAATCCAGCCGGTCTCGGGCGAAACGATGGGCGGAGAAACGATTTTTGATTGATTGATGGATCATTGTCTTTATGAATAAACCAAGAAAGAGAACGAAATACATGTCCCTTATTTACTTAGCTTTTCTTTATTTTTTTCTACACCCCCTGAAAAAAAAAATTGGTGCGTTGAGGAGGAACCACGGAAGAACGAGACGATGTAGCTGGCTGGATCAATGAATGGATGGCGGATGACGGCATGGAAACGTGAGTAGATGGGCTAGAGGAATTTATCTAGTCCTCTCTTTAGATAATAAGAGATGAATGACTCTACATGATTCTTCGATGTGATCACCAGTGCGATGTGAGAGCGTGGCCAAGTTGGCACGACTTTCTTTATTCGTTTCTCATATCATACAGCTCGCTTCACTTTTCGACTTTCTCTCCTACACTCGAGGGGTGGCTTGGACGGTCGACTATCTCGTTGTGTTGAGATTGGCTTCTCGACCCCATCACCCGACAAGTTCTGTCTTGCTATGACTTCAAGTTGCCTCACCCGTGTCATATACGGCACCTGTTCAGTGTCTCCTGCTCAGCATAGTGCTGACTCGCGAACACGAGATGACACCGGTGCATGTTTAGCCCTGTCGTCGGATTGGGGCTTGTGGAGCCGCTGTCGAATAATGCGCAAACTATATTATTCCTGGAGACGTTTGCGCCATCAAGCTTGTCCCTCGTTCGTGAGGCGATCAGAGCCCGACTCCTAGGTCGGTCCATGGATACGGATTCATCACGTATCCGGCGTGCTATTGTTGTTCGTCTTCTCAAAGGGGCAATGTCGGTGCTCCTTATCCTCCCCTGTTGTCTGAATGACTGCCGGGGTTCTGGAAAGCGTCGGTCGCAGCTTTGTATCGTTCGGTGTTAAATCATTTGGCTTTGGCCGTGCTTCAACCCTGCTCGGTCCTCAGCACCTGTAGAGGCCATCGCATAGGCTCTTGCCAAAAGCTACCCAAGTAGTCGGCAATGAGTTGAATCAGAAACGATCCAGCATCGCCAATTATCCATGACCTTCGACATCGATGCAGCAGCACCCCGTAATAGGCCAAAACGAGCAAGGCTTCAGGCCGATTCTTTCGCAGGGCATCCACATATTCGGCGGTAAGAAGAACAGGGAACGCAGTGGCGACATGAATATTATCGTCAGGGGGTAAAACGGCGTGGATGTTGAAAGCCCACTGCACAGTCTGGCAGGCACTCCTGCAAGCCGCAACAGTCGATTGAGAGAGATCCGAAGATTCAATCATCCGTTCGAGTTCAGCGCACTCGTTTCCACCATACTCAGTTTCAGGAATGGTTCGAAAGTTGAGGAGGAAAGGGCGTAGCGGGGTGTCGAGAATGACTTCGTACGAGGAGTGAACAAAAGTGCGAACACCACGGTGAAGGTGGGTTGAGTCGATAAACTGGTCGATGAAGGCGTGGTAGCTTGACCGATGGTAGGTTAGGGTTTCGTAGAGCAAATGGATGCTCAACAAGCTGGCAAAGAGGAAGCGAGGGATGCAAATCCTGTCGTTTGGCTGGCTGGGGTTCTCCTGCATATCGCGGTTGAACCACATGAGGGCTCGGGTCTGGAGTTCGGTTGCGGTTCGCCGGTGAGCGAGAGAGTTCTCGGGATAACGAAGGGCGAGATGATCGGCAGCAATGGCAAGAAGCTGGTCCATAGCGTACGGGCACTCCTGGGCCCATTCGATGCCGATGTTAAGGATAGCCGGCATGAAGTTGTTGGTATACGGCATCGCGGTCTCGGCATGGTGGAGGAGCTTGAGATGCTTCGCGCTGAAGACTGGGGGTGTGAGCGTCTCGGGGAGAGAGGAAGGCGGAGAGGTAGCAAAGAACTCGTTGAAAGACGGCAAAGTAGGCGGCGCGGCCTCGTCAACAACGGGGAAGCCACGATGACCATAAGCAGAGGGTGGCAGCGGATATGGCGGAGGGTAGATGGTGCTTGAGCCAACACTGCTTTCCGCGGGACTCCGTGCGGGACTGCGGAGAGTGGCGGCGGCAGTAGCTGATGCAGATGGCTGAGACGAAGCTGTCGCGAAGCCGTTGGCGGTTGGGACGGCGTTGTGCGGAAAGGAGCAAGTGCGCTCGCTGACGACGCAGTTGCTGCATGCCGGGCGAGCCTCGTCGCACTTGATATGGCGACGTTTACATTCCCAGCATCCGTTCCGCGACTTGCGATGGGCACGACGCAGCTTCGTAGCAGACGACGTCTTTGGCGGCGTGGTGGTTGCGACGGTGTTCGCGATGCTGCTGGCGGTACTAGCGGTGCTGGCAGTGGAAGCACCGGGGCCGGGGCTGTGGCCGGAGCCGGGGTGGTCGGGCCTCATGTCGGAGCCCGAGGAACGCGGGGACATGGTGCAGGCGGGGAGGGGAGTTGGAAGAATCGACTTCTCGAGCAGGTATCAGTCTGTATGCGACGTCGAAAAGTCGGATCGAGACGCGTCTTCAGGGCCGATGACTCCGTGGACGGGCGGCGATTAATAGCAACGGACGAAGGCGCAGTTCTGGCGGCGGTGGGCGGTCATGTCCTTGAAGGATTCGGGTGAGAGAAGAAGGGCTCATCCGGAGGCGGGAGGTTTCCGAATTGGGTGACGACCGACAAAGGTTGGTCAATACTAGTTAATAAAAGGACGATATGGATCAAGAAGCAGTGGAAAAAGGAGAGTCCCAGCGCGGGGTCAAGTCTTTGATGTACCGGTAGGCAGGGAGGTAGTTGGAATGATGTCGGGGAAGTCGACTTGCGAAGCCTCGACCGAAGAAGAAGTAGTAGAGATGGAAAGAAGAAGAATTAATGGGGATTAGTAGCATTGATGACACCTAAGCACGGAACACGAAAAATATCTGAAAATGGGTGCAAGTTGTCGGGATGACGCTTATGAGATTGAGTTTGGCAGCAGCTGCTCTGGCGGAAGGTGTACGGAGTACCGTACCTACCTTTTGTGCAGGTGCTGCCTTCCTAGGTTAAGTTGCCATGCATCGCATCTCGTCAGAGGTGAATGAGGGTCGGTAGCACGGATACCTCCTCAAAGAACCAAAAGTTCGTGTTGGGATATGGGCAATTAACCCAGCCCGGGAAGCTAGGCATTGGGCAAGTGGTGACCAACGTACGTACGTGCCTTCCCCTTCGTGGGCCGTAATTTCATTGGTCGTACCGTAAAGCTTGTCGCATCAGGGTGCTGTCAAGTTCTGTGGATGCAGCGTGGCTCGGCAAGAAGCGCCCGGGTCGCCCCTCCTTCTTGCTCCTCCTTCCATCACCCATGAGCGTGCAGGCCGTTCTTTCCCTGCTCGTATGTTCTCAGCCGTCGACGGCATATTTGTGAGCAGCACGTACGAAGTACCTACTACTCATCATACGAAGGATACCTACATGTATTTGGATTTATGAGGACGCCGCTGATTTTCCGACGCAGTGCGTACACAAGTACTCAGCTTCTTCAGCCAGCTGTCATCCATGACAAATAACGTCGTTCCAAACGTCCCTCTACCGTCCAACCTAAGGGACCTATCTCGAGGCCTCGGCCGTGGTGGAGCCGACAGTGGAGGGTGGGACTTTTCTTCAGGGATCATCAGGGACCCAACCCTTTCTCCGTCGCTCTGAAGTCTTCAACCCGTCGCCTCTCGTCCTCTGCCCTACCGATTCTTCGCCCGTTGCTAGCTGCCAGCCCCCCTGCTTCCGACGATGATGCTACCCATGCCCAAGCAACTTGTCCGCGTTGCACAGCCCTGGCCATACACGGCTCTCCGGCCTCATCTCACGGCATCACGGCTTCTCGGGGCCATTGACTTTCCCCACCACAGCTTCTAATCTCGAGCCCGGGAAAAAGATGCGTCTCGAACGAGCCAAAGAAACCACCCGCATCGTATTTTGTTCTGTGCTAATGTCACCGACCCCCCTGTCTGCCCGTACCGCGCTCTTTGCTTTTGCCCAAGATGCTTCGGCCGCTTGGACAGTGGACATTTAGACCAAACGAAAAAGAATCGAGACTTTTGCTTTAGGACGATTTCATTTGATAATTACCGTCGTATTCTTCACAAACGCCCTGGATTCGTCATCTGTTGAGGCTCAGACTCTTCCCGTCCCTCCCTTTCGCGAGTTAGAGCCGTTTCAAAACACGCTTCAAGCCACCCAGGATCGAAGAGTCCACCAGATCTTCATACCAATCAAGCTTATTCACCCTTGGACGTTGACAAGGCCGGCTCTTGCTCGAATAGTCTTCTTAGCAACCAGCCGGTCTCGAACCACTTGATTACGCGTCACTCCATGCTTGTCGAATTCTCTCAAGCTGCTGCGCCACCACCAAGTCACTTACACGCATCCATCACCCACGACAAAACGGAGAGGCGTGTTGTGGTGTTCCTCCGTCACACCCCCGTCCGAGGCACGCCATTACATTCGTATGGGACACGCTCCTCCACCGACGGGCCGGACGGCCCTGTTGTCGTATTCAACCGTGAAACAAGCTTTTTGGCGCATGTTGGGTCCCTGCGACCTTCATCCGACGCGCCAGCGTCCCCTAGGCTTCAAAATTCTTTTCGGCCTCATTGGCACATGGGGAATGCCATGTCGACTTTTTCGAGTGAGTCTTTTCTTGTCCTGTCCTTCTGCCTCTGATGACGAGGAACTATTTCGTCAGCCTTCTGGAATCTGGCAAGCCATCTTGGTCCGATGACGCTCGTTCTTGAGGCGCTGCACCACCACCGCGTAATAACTCGTTTCAACTCAGTCATGTGAGGACAGAGAAAGAGGGGACGACGGAGCGGTCTAGACGATCATGGCCAGCACACGCGGATATTTCCTCTTTCTGCCTGTTAGCTCGCTCGGCTGCATGAGACGAAGAAGCACGCCGACGACCTGCTCAGCGTGATGGAGCCTGTGTTGGTCAACGATCTCTGAGCCCCGAGCCCAGCACGTCAATCGGGCCATGGATCACACAGCCCGTAAACAGGCTCGCCCCCGAGAGTCCAGACCGGAAAAACGTCTTTAGCGAGCCCAGGGCTCGCATCGGCTTGCAGGGTCAGCTGGCCTGACGGTGGGAAATGCAAGATCTGAGTTCCTCCCTGGCAAGGTGTCCGGACTCGGGGGGCTGCGTGCCATGGTTGCAAGATCAGCAGTGCGTGGTTGATCAGTGAAGAGGGCTTCAACCCAAGATCTTGTCGGGCCCTTATATATACTCGATCCTCAGCCCGGCCTCTGCTAGGCCTGGGACTCGCCCTCGTATGACACCGTCGTCGGCTCGAATACGTGCATCACTCACCTGAATACGTGTGTTTTCCCCAAAACCTTGACGAGAATACGAGCCTGTGCCGGGCGTCAAAAGGTCAAAAGTCCCAACATCCCATGTCTGGTGCGCGCGACATGGGGCCTCTTTCGTCTCCGCGGAAGGCCTGTTCCGTTTGCACAGAGCCACAGACACTCTCGCCTCCCCCCCCCCCCCCCCCCCCCNNCCCCCCCCCCCCCCCCCCCCCCCCCCCCCCCCGGAACTGGACGGCCGAATACGCGTGTCTCGGCATCAACCGGCCATTTTCGTATCGAGCGGGGGTCCGTCGGTGCCGTATACGCGTATACTAAATGAGGGATTCGGGTTATGCGGCACAATAAGCTCTGGAAGGATTCGGGCCAGATGGTGCTGAGGATTCCCAAGGTTGTCGACCGTTACGGAGTTGCGAATACGTGTTTTGGCCAAGTCGACATGTCGCGAACCCATTAGATTGCATACAAACTGTCGACTATTGGCTCCTAACGACAGCCATCCCAACCCATCCGCGTACTATCAACGACTACCATCGGTTAGCAAGGAGCCTTCGAAGCGAATGTCCGTGTATTGAAAGCACTTCGTGGGGGGGCAGCCAGACCGACCTGCAATCCATATCATGCCAATTAAACAAAGTCGCAGTGCCTGGATATTGTGACCTTACCGAAGAGACAGCCCGGCGAAGCTCGCCGATGCTAATAACCAACTCGCTGACTAATCTCAAGCACGTAGAAATGGGCCTCGCAGGATTTGCGACAGTCAATCAACGGGGGGGGTATATTCAAATCCCTCTAGTCGTCGAATCCTTCAAACGAGTTCTCCTTTGCGCTCTTCGCCGCCGCCGCCGCCTTGGCCGCGTTTTGTCTCCGGACCTCGGCGATCAGGTCCTTGAGCTCCATGTCCTTCACCTTTTCGTCCTCCGTCATGTGCGATACCCTCTCCGCCTCGCGTTTCTTGTGCCGCTTCTCCCGACGCTCTACCCGTTCATCCTCCTTCCCGTGCTTGGCGCTCCACGCCTCGTTGCTCTTCCGCTTGCGCTTGACCTCGTCCACCTTTTTGCTCTTCTTTCCCGACCTCTCCGCCTCGAGGGCGGCCTTCCTCATCTGCTCCCGCGCCTTTTCCTTGTACGCAAACGCGTCCCAGTCGATATCCTGGCCGAGCAGCTTATCGCCTTTCCAGTCCTTCAACTCGGGCATTCTGGGCATGCGTAGGAGCCCCCAGGCATTCCCGAGGTCAGTCCAGTCGAGGTCGGCGGCTCGAAAGATGGATGTCGCCTTGTGGGCGACGTAGCTTCGTGCCCAACTCACGAATGCCTTTTGAGCCTTGTCGTAGAAAGCCCTGTCCTCGCGGAGCAGGTCTCGGATCTTTTGTGTCGCCGCAGTCGCTTCTTCGTCCGTTGTCTGGATTTCTGGCTTGAGTAAAGGATGAATTGGGGTTTGTCGGATTTCCAGGAATCGCACGTAGTCCTCTTCTCTCCCGGGATGCAACATCACGACTGCCAAACCTTTCCGCCCAGCACGTCCAGCTCGACCGCTACGGTGGATAAAGACCTTGGGATCTGAAGGGGCATCGATCTGGACGACCAGATCAACTTGTGGAATGTCGAGACCTCGTGCAGCGAGGTCTGTCGTCAAGAGGATAGTAGGGGAAACCGAGGTGAGGAACCGGTTGAAGTTCTTTTCTCGAACTTTGGCCGGGTGCTTCCCGTGTAGAGGGACCAGGGAAAAGCCATCGGGCAAGATTTGGGGTAGGATGTGCTGGAAGTAGTCTACAGCAGCGCACGTAGAAAGGAAGACGATGCTCTTCTGGGGTCTCACGGGGAGCTTCTCGAGAAGTTGAGCAAGGGCCGGCAACTTGTGACTCGCCGGCTGGACCATGTATGTCATTTGAAGGCTGGCGGGTGTCTTTCTGTCCTCGAGGATTCCTCCGCCCTTCATTTTCACCTTGACCTCGATCTTGACAGGGTTCCTCAAACCAACCCGGATGATCTCGCCAACGGCCTCGCTGACGCTGGCGCTGAATAGTCCGGTTCGGCGCTGTTTCGGGAGATGGGATAGGATCTTTTGCAAGTCTGGCTTGAAGCCAAGGTCGAGCAGGCGATCGGCTTCATCCAGGACGAGAACCTCGAAAGAAGACTGCGGGCAGTGGACGTGAGGTGAGGACAGGAGCTCGACAAGTCGGCCGGGCGATGATATTAGCACGTTCGGGCTATGGCGTAGAAAGAAGCTGAGGTCTTGCGCGGGCGTCGTGGTGCCGCCGACAAGCAATTGGGGTACGATGACGGACGTGGTCGTGGCTGGGCGCTTTTCGTCGTCTTGTAGATGCGGGAGGATCTCGGCAGAGGGGGCGTGGAATTTGAGGAGATCCAGCAGGACATTGTGTATCTGAGCGGCGAGCTCTCGGGTGGGAGAAACGATGATGGCTGCGACGTGGTGTTTCTTGGTGGGTTCTTCGAGTCGCAAAAGTTTCTGGACGAGGGGGATGAGAAAGGTGAGCGTCTTTCCGCTACCAGTGACGGCCTGGACAGAGTTTCGCGGTTAGATTCGAGGCTTCATCTTGATCGCAATTGAACGTACTTCGACCACGACATCTTTGTTTGCCATAAAGTGAGGTATGGTGGCAGCCTGGACGGGAGTCATCTGGGCGAAGCCCATTGTCGAGACGGCGTCGAGAACCCATTCTGAGAGGCGAGGGGTGAGCCCGTCCCAGGCGCGAGGGCTCCGCCGTTTTTCTGACTTGCCCGAAGACATGTCGAGAAGTTTCTGGGGAAAACACAGCGGAATCCGGCCGGTTATTCTCTATTTATATCGTCTGCCAAAGTCTCGTGGAGGGGCCGATGGCTGGCGATGCTTCAAAGAAATATTTCTAGAGTTCTTTATCTTATCTCCACGTGAAGTGCAGCAGCCACTTTCCTGTGCCTGTGGCTGAGATTACGTGTGGAGTGCATAGTGTCGATAGTCGAACGAACAGGCGACTAGGCGATGGCGATGGGAGCGACTGTCTTGAGCAAGTGTCTATTCTTGTTCATTCTATCTATCTATTGTGTAGCCATGAGGGAATTTTCTCCTCCAGCTTCCCCATTTCTTGGATGGAATTTTTTCCAACATCTATAGTTATCTGGAAGGGATCAAATGGAGAAAGTGATTCAGCTAGTATGGTTTCCAGAATCTACCCGCACTATCGGCCGGCAGAGGACGACAAAATGACACCTTGTGTGATTGCCGTCCGGTGCCATGAGCCATCGGAAACGCAAAGTTTCGGCCGACAATCTCAAGAGTCACACTGCCCGGTGGGCTGACTTGGTTGGATTGCCGGACTCCCTGTGCCAAGCTGATGATGTTTCAGGGGTCCGGAGGAAATCTTATGCAAGGAGAGTTGGAGAATTGCTTGCTTGGTCGATTCCTCTGTGCTTTTGTTAGAGACTTGCATGGCATTGACACGACACTTCACTGAGCCCGACGATACGTCCAATTAGTCGTTCACATGAAGGCGTCTTCCACATACAACAGACAATCACATGCTCCGGCAGAATGGCGGTGACGCACTGTGCATACACGCCTCCACTGTGACATATTCAACGGCCGAGCAAGAGTTGACGCCACACGCAGTCTCCGGCATCTCCCCGGACCCCAGCCTGCCAGGTGAAAGTTGGAAACAGAAAAAATCGAGCTAAGAATTCCCGCCTAGCAAATTTCGTTGAGGGACAGACGATTGATCACACGACTCTTGCCTCTGCTCGTCGCTCAAATCAACTGCCGCGCTGGCTGCCTCTTTTAATTTTTTTTTTGTCCGCCCCCCATATCTTGCCTGACTTTTTCGGGCCCGTTGTACTTCCCGATCTACCGATCTTGTCCGCCCTACCGCAGTGCGCAGCGCAGGTACCTCGCGGCGGATTTCGAGGTACCTCATCACATTTTCGGCACCATCCTAATTTTACGCTCCCGTGCCTCTTCCACCCTCACAATCCGTCACGGCACATCTTGTCACAAGACGGCAATAGATAGCGCACCGTATGTTCTCGCGTGCCGCCGCCCCTGCCGCTGCCACTACCACTGCCACGATTCATCTGTCTCATCATGCGGCGGGGGATCCAACCTCCGTTGCATCCTTGTCCGCCTTCAATCTGGATCCGATAAACGCCCTCGTCCGTCCTCCTCCTCCGAGCCCTCCGGATCCAGAGCCAGAACCAGGTAGCCAGTTGGCCAGTACTCAGACCACGGACCAGGGTCTACACGTCCCTCTTCGTCAACATCAACCACACCGTCAGCAGCAGCAACCTCCTCAAAAGCAGCCTTGTCCTGCTTCTCCCGCTCCCTTCGCTGCTTCTGGTCAGAGCCACGACCCGGCCTTGCGCCACTACGCCCCAAGCCACTCTTGCGACGAGTCCAACCCCCACGACGTCGCCGACCCCGACGATCATCAAGAGCAGGAAAATTTACGACGTCGTCATCCCTCCCTCCACCGCGACCACTCGCGAGGCCGCTTTTCCAGTCGCATAGACACCGACGCCTCATATTCCAATCCTGAATCGTCCACGGTGCGCTTTTCACGTCGTGATAGACATCTCCCGTCTTCGACTTCAACGTCATACTCCTTTTGGCCCCGCGGCTTCGACTCCTTACATCGCATCGTCGTCGGCGCTATTCGTAGCCCGGCGCTTCCACCCTTTTCGTTCGCCATGTCTTTCCGCTCGAAGAACATCCCAGAGACGCCTCGTGTCATCTCTCCAAGCCCTACGCCCTCTGAGAAGGATGCCGAGTACTCGGGCCCCGTAACCCGTTCCGCGGCCCGAAGAAGGACCCCGACGCCGCAGCCCCTGGAGGAGCGCTCCGACGAAGATGAGTCTGATAGCCCTGACCTTCGAAGGGCACGAACTCGCAGCCGGTCTCCCATCGATGCGCGAACAGTACCGCGCATGACGAGACGCACGAGCACCGCCGCTGCCGTCAAAACGCCCAAGGCTCCCCTCACGGTTGACAAACCCGTCGCGAACGGGAACGGCAAGGCCCCGGGCTCGAACGGCCACCTCGCGCCGCCCCAGCCGGCCACACCAGTCGGCTGGTCATGGCGCGACTTCAGTCGAAGTCCCAGCCCGCTTGGCCTCATCCCTATTCACAGACATTGGCGAACCTTTGTGCACAAGCACGAGGTGCCGCGCAAGCTTCTCCACGTCTCCATCGGCTTCTTCGTTATCTGGCTCTACGTCAACGGCACCCAGCCGAGGGCGGTGACACCGTGGCTCCTGTCGGCGCTGATCCCCATTGCTGCCACTGACTGGCTGCGACACCGAAATGCCGCCTTCAACCGCTTCTACGTTAAAGTTCTTGGTGCTCTGATGCGCGAGAGCGAGTACTCGGGCTGGAACGGTGTCATCTGGTATCTGCTGGGCGCTTGGATCGTTCTCTACGGATTCCCCAAGGATGTCGGTATCATGAGCGTTCTGCTCCTCAGCTGGTGCGACACTGCCGCGAGCACCTTTGGCCGCCTTTGGGGACGGTATACGCCACGCCTACGCCGAGGCAAGTCCCTGGCTGGCTCCACGGCCGCCTTTCTTATCGGAGTTGGCACGTCGTATTTCTTTTACGGCTGGCTGGTACCGACCTTTGGCCCTTATCCCGGCGACGAGGGCTTTGTCTTCAGCGGCGCTCTGTCGTTGCCAAAGGTTGTCACCGAGGCCGTCGGCTTGTCCGACGGACAAGCCACCGTGACGGGTGCCATTGCCCTCGGGGTCATGTCCTTGTGGTCCGGATTCGTGGCTTCTGCCAGTGAGGTGGTTGACATCTTTGGCTGGGACGACAACCTGACGATTCCCGTTCTCAGCGGCGTCGGCATCTGGGGCTTCCTCAAGATCTTCTCCTAGGGGAAGGGCAGGCACAAGGTGCAGGCTTCCTCGCGCGGGGCGGACCTGATGGAGCCTCGTGTTAGACACGGCCCGACAGAATCTCTCTACTTTCTTCCGCGGTTCATTTCATTCGCTTCTTTACTCGCGCTCCTTGGCCATTACTCGCCATGGATGGACACTTGGAGCTGGAGCAGCAAGAGGAGAGCCTGCATCCCCCATTACACCGGGCTCTCTTTTTGACTTTTCTTTGTACTTTCGGCATGGTTACTCCTTTTGCGAAATGGATCAGATGGAAGGGAAATAGGGGGAACACACTTGGCATGGGTCACACATGCTGGCGGGCGGTAATTCTCTGGAAGCTATGGTATGTAGTATCACGTCGGAAAGGGCGGTCTAACATGTCCCATCTGACGACTTATTTTTTCGCCTCTTTCGTTTTTCTGGATAGAAAGGGAGGGGGGGGGGCATGGTATGAGAAACAGGCGTGTAGACGGCATTCACGGGTTTAGTCGGGTCGGTTTAGGTAGAAAATGGCGAAACGCTCTCCTCGATTTCACGTTGATTTCTGCTTTGATCCGCGCTGTGTCCTTGCATGAAGGGTGCTGCTGCCGTTGATGGCTGTTGTGTCGCCACGGCCTCAGCCCACCCCCTTTGGCATCCAAGGCGATGACGACGGCCGGGCTCGGTCGCGATGCTGGCATCGATGCGGAATTCCCCTTCGGGACGGCTCGTTGTCGTAAATGGGCTTTTCCACGAGTCCGTCCCATGACAATGGCACGGAGAGAGTGAGGGATAGAGACAGGGTCAGTAAGCGAAAGGGCAGGTCGCCCGTGTTCCGGGTTGCCTCGTGGGAAGTTGACGACGACTTCACCCTTTCTCTCCTCGTGTCACGTTACCGGGGGCTTGGGGAATTCTCCGAGGTCCTGGAGGAGGAGAGGGGAGGGGGGCGTCTACGATCTGGATGGAAGAGGAGCGTCGTTGGGGATCAGAGCAAGAGGACTCGTCCGTGAGGAAACGAGCCCCTCGCTGCTGTCCGTCGTTGCACAGCTTGTCGAGAAGAATATAACCGCCAGACGGGGAGGGCGTTGCAGAGTAATCGGCTGCTATTGTTCTTGTCGGCCTACGCGTGTCCTGTCAAGTTTGCACCGCAAGACATGGGGGGGAGGGGGGCGGATTTCCCCGTCAGCTGGTCTGGCACGAGGGTTCGTCCCCCTTTTGTGTCGCCGGGGCGGATTGCCCGACTTACACGGCATTAGGAGCTGAAGGACGACGGGCGGGCGACGGCATTCATCCATGGTAAGCGTGGGCTTTTTTTTTTTTGAGGCAGCAAAATCAGGATTCCTTTCCCTTGGGATCGTCCGAGCAGAATGCCGACTAGGTAATCTACGGTAAAGAATGCGAGGATCGAAACATGGCAGGGCTGGGTGTGAGAGGGGGGAAAGGTTGAACGAGGGGAGAGGGAGAGGGCGAAGGAGAGAGAGAGAGAGGCAGAGAAGAAAGTGTTGGGACAGGCGTATGCCGTGTGACGCGGGCTTGACGGGCGATGGCAACGTCGACGGAAAGTTTTTTTCCTTTGTCCTTCTCTTCTTGCTGCCTGTCTGGCGTCGCGTCCTCTCGGCTCGTCTTGTCGTACTGCGGACGGCAAGGGGCAAAAAAAAAAACCGTTTGACAGCGGTTACTATGTTGAAGGGCATCGGGACCGAGTTTGTTGGGCGGCAGCTGTCTACGTCACGATGAAAGGACGGCGTGCGATGGTCGGAAAAGAATAAAGGCCAAATAAAATGGCAAAATAATTAATGCAACTTCCTCAAACGGCAAAGAAGCAGAAGAAACAGAGAAGCACCCATCTTGCGGCAAAAAGTACCCCAGCTCGTTCTCCTCGGCCACGGCAAACTTCTCCATCCAGTTCATGATACGTGGTGGACGGAGAGAGGCAAATCCAGAGGGCATCTCAGATGGAGTTACCCACCCACCCACACACACACGCACACACACACGCAGACACCTCACACGCAACGCACGTATTTTGTACAGGACAGCGCGCCTCTTTTGCTCTTATCCCCTCGGGGAAGGGGTCCAGGGCTCCAGGGCTCCTAATTCTCGTTGCAAAACACTCGAAAGATATCCCCCCTCTTCGTAATTGTCCCATGCAACCCTCATCCTCCTCATCGGCCTATGAGCATCTGCCCCATCATCAACGGAAAGGAACACAAAAAAGAAACGAGAGGGAAAGAAGAAGAAAACAAACAAAAAAAAGGAAAGAAAACATCAAACTGCGCTGCGTTGTCCGTGCGTTGTGGAGGGAGGCGTGTACGTTTCGTTTCGTTGTCCAGTTCCTCCCCCTCCACCATCATCGACATGGGGATTTTCATGTCGCTGCTTGATTGCTGGCGGCTAGAGAGGTGAGATGCAATGTACATGTAAGCCATCGCAGAGTATGTGCTGTGCGTCCACAACCTACTTACTACTGTACCTACATTTCATATGGATGAGTCTGTGTTGTCGCGCCGTTGCTGTTGCGTTGTAAAACCCGGCGGGCGTTTTCATTTTTAAATGCCCATGCCATGTACTGTATCAAATTGCATGCAATGCGACCCCGGAACAGCCAGTGAGACGGGGCAGACACACCGGAGAATGAATCGAAGCAAGCTTCCATCGCAGACCTGCGAGAGACTGTGTCCATCCTCCTTTGACGTGCCGCCATAGGCTCGGCTGCGACGAATCTGACAATCTCGCTCTCCCGACCCCAGCCAAAATCTCGCAGAAGCTCTTGCTTTTTCCCGTGTCAGCAGCCGACCGACGGCGGACATTATCAACGGCGAGACCAGCTCGGAGCCTGTCGTTTCGTCCAGTGCGAGTCGCTTGGTGCACTAGCTTCTCCTTGTGCAGCGTCAATCGCAGCCGCCCAAAGTCATGCCACCCAGAGCGAACTATCGTCTCCCAACGAACGACGTGAACGACGTGGTGTTTCCTCGTCTATCTCGCTGGAGACTCTGAACCGATATCTATGGGGCTTGCTGCAAATAGCCACAGAGCCCCCAAGCTCCTGAGCCCCGTCCTCTCGAGGCCTGTTCCGTCGAGCGAGCAGGAGCGTGTCGAAACCCCCGTCAGAGGAGCAGTTTGAGAGTCCCCGGCCCATGAAGGACTCCGCTCTCATCGATCGTCGTCGAGGACAGGCTCTCGAGATGATCGCGAGAAATCCTAACCGGGGTCATCCTGTCCTCGCAACCCCCTGCCTGTCCTTCCTTCCTCCGTGGCCTTGAAAGAGAGGGCATCACAAGCCGCCTCGTACGCAGATCGGCCAAAGGCGTCATGTTTTCTTGGTATGAAAACGGTCCAAAGTCCCAGGTAGACCCGAGAGCATCGCTTTCGCTGCAAGCAGCCGCATCGTATGTATGTGACGTGTGATGGGCTCGTGCTTCTCAACGCCGTGCCATCGAACCTATCACGGAGAGACTCCAGCTCGCCCGTGGTGCATGACGGCAGCCCGCAGGTGGCAGAGCGTTGGAGAAAGTCACGGTGGGTTCGCGGAGAAGACAGGACACTGCTCAGTGCTCACGAGCAAGTCCCCTACTTCATGCAGTAGGACGATGCAGATTGTCCACATGCAACTCGCCGCGCCGCCAAATGTCGCCGCAGCCTGCACCACGACGGGGA
The DNA here is from genome assembly GCA_013420875.1 of Thelonectria rubi. NCBI lineage: Eukaryota > Fungi > Ascomycota > Sordariomycetes > Hypocreales > Nectriaceae > Thelonectria > Thelonectria rubi. The sequence goes on from WMHX01000297.1 coordinate 57,574, forward strand.
ACTGCCAGCACGCCTTTTCTGCTCCAGCTGCCTGCAAGGGCTTGCTGCCAGAGGCCGGGCCGGTCAACTGGGGGGCCTGTCAGCAAACAAGCCAGGGGCCGCTGATGATGGCACATTATTTGACAAGAGAGTGCCCAAGGATGCGACACGACAACGGGGAGAGAGTCTAGAATGTCTGTGAGCGCTTTACAGCTGCATCCTTTCTTACACGTTTGCTCCTATTCTCGCGAAAACGGTAGATGAGGGCCTGTTGGTTGGTCGACACGGGCGAATCGGCGTCCATTGAGGAAAAATAAATACGGATCACAATGGTCCTTTTCTGTTTTTATGACTTGTGATATTTTGCTTTGCCCGTAGTCGGAGTCATGGTGATGGTGGTGGAGAAGTCGGTCTGACCTTCATGGTTGACCTGTCTTCTCATGAGGGGAAATCCATGTGGGTGGTCGGAATTCGGTGTGAAAAAGGCATCGGATTGGATCTCGGCCACGTAAGTCTGGAGATCTCCATGATGCGTTGGTATCCGATGTATATTAGAGGGCATCGACCGAAGCCATGGCGTCAACACGAGAGGTGATGTGATTTCCTCATGAGCTTGCAGCCGCGCGCTGGCTGGGAGAAGCTATCGTGGACGAATTGGTCCGAAATGGCATCTCTTGACGATAATCTCTTTGTCGTCCAAGAGAGGTGGAGCTTGCGGGTACAGGCAGAGACGGTGGAGATTACCGCCATCTCAAGTCTCTCGTCTCGTCTCCCATCTTTGGTCTCATGTTCCGTATTCCTTGTTGGCCGTGTTGCTCACTTGGCTTCCAACTTGTTCTACCGGTGCTCTGTACTTGGCACTGAAGATTCAGTCCTGTCAGCCCTGTTCCCTGCGATATGATGAGGGCCTTGGCCCAGGGCTTGGGGCTGGACTCTAGTTAGCCTCTACCGTAACGGTCTTATTAGCGGATAATGAGTTGAGGCTGTTGGTGTGAGTGGGAGAGCGGAGGAAGGATGGTGGATCTGAGAGAAGAGAGATGGATCACGGCCGGTTGGGCGGGGGAGGGGCAAAAAGCCTGTTGCAGTCAAAGACTTTTGTCCAATGACGGCCATGGAAAATGTGTGTCCCCCAAGCGTCTCTTCGCTATCAGGACCAATGGTAGGCGACGCCAGAAGAGGGGCCCGAGCGGATGGGTTGGGACGAGGTAACGAGCAATGCTGTCGTCTTGTGTCTTGTGTGTGCCGTTGTGTCAATGCGTATGGGTGTGAAGTGAAGCGCAACGGCCGTGATGAGATAATGATGGGTGGGTGTGTGGATTGACCAGGTGCCAACGTGAAATAGTCGCACGCTATTTGCACTACCGTGGAGAAATGACCCGGTTGTGCTCGACTGCGAGGGAGCACTGCCAGTGAGCAGGGATCGCCAACGAGACTAGAGATACCCGAATCGAACTTGATACCGGCCGCCTTTGCCCAGGCAGTCGTACACCTAACCCACAAGGATGAGCCGGAGCAAGAGTGGCCCTGGTGACAACTTTTCCCAAGGCATTGAGCCGAGACATGACGAGAATGTCTACATTCCGAGGTGGACATTGGACCAAGAGGTTTTGGTGTTAGTGAGAGTCAATGCCGAAGCACAAAAAGAAAAACGAGATGGCAAAATCTTGCAGACAAGAACTGAGGGGGCCTGCTTCAGGTGAAACAAAAGCAAAAACATGCTGAAGAAAAAAACAGATTCCTCCAACGCAAGATCGGGCAGATTCTCGTCAGCGATACGCTGGCTGTGCGTGGCTGCCCCTCTTGTACTGTACGAAGTACCCCTTCCATCCGGAGTACTTCATGTCCTCCACAGCTCCCCTCTCCACATGGAGAAGACACGCCCCCCCAAAGAGCAAGGTACCTTTCGGCCCACTTTAATTATCTGCCTTCTCGGCCCCCTCGATTCTTGGGGCTCTGAGGGAGCTATGGGCACTCTGGAGTGCTCCATCCTTGCCGGCCTTGCTGTTGTTGTTGTCATTACCCCTCCTCAGGTTCATTCCGTCCATTGCTTGAATTGCTGGCTTGCCTGATATCCAACCAATGCGGCCGGTGTTGCCTATTGCCTGCTGTGAGGCTACTAGATGCCACCCTTTGCATCCTCTTTGAGATGCGTTGGCAGAACCAACTTGACCTGCCTTCAAGGTTGCCCTGCACTTACCAATCTTGGTAGGTACGGAGGTACCATTCACGCCTTGCGCGAGACTCCCGAGTCACCTTCCACGCCTTCCACGCCTTCCACGCCTCCACGACTAACACTCCCCTCCCTCCCTCCTTCCCACCTTCCAGGGACGCCTGCCATCTTCTCTCTTTTGGCCGGAATATCCATTTCCCTTCCCACCCAACCATGTTTCCTTCCGCTGCGAATCTCTTGACAACGCATCACCACATCACAACGAGCGAGACGAAGAGAAACAAGCCAAATTGCCCGACTTGCTGCGGCTCGACTCGATCCACCTCCCTGCGTTCTGTTCCACACTTGCAAAGGAGCACGAGCTCAAGATCTCGTTGGCCGTCAGCTCTTTGGGGGTTTTGTTCCTCATTGAAGGAGCAGATGGTGCGGAAAAAAAGAAAGCAACAGAGATTGGCCGCGCAAACGGAGGGGTGGAGGGGTGTGGGAATCTCAGTCCCCATCTACGATCCACGAACCGAAAATCCAGTGCTGCTTTTTGCTTCATGCCCCGACGCCTTCGCATGCTTCGACTCGTGCTGGACTCTGGCCTCTAACCTCGTTCGCCTCTTTGGCTTCTCTAGTGTCAATGCGCGCTTGTTGCAAGTCTCGCCGTCTGGATCCTCGGGGTGTTGAAGATGGCGGCGCATCATGGCGAGCGACGATTGACAATCCGTTGACCCCAATTCCGCCTACACCAAAGGTCTTGCGGCCCTTGTCCCTGTCAACCATTTTGACTTTTGGCCTTTGGAGGACTCGTTTTGCTTGGGGCGCCGGGTTCTTGGGCACAGCATGGACGGCCCCTCGATTGGCATGTTGATAGGGAAAATCCAGTCCCCTCTCCGGAGCCCCGGTTCTGTCAAGGTTGCCATCGGTGCACCGACTCTCCTCCTCCAACGACATCGGAACACGGCCGATGTCGAGCCGTCTGCGTGCGTCCGGCATGCGTGTGCACGCAAATGGGTGTGCGCGTGGTAGGTCTCCGGATCCATTAAACCCCGACTCTTTGGCCAGTCACGACTCGTCGGTAGGTTGGTTTGGGTCAATTCGTTTTTGCCCTCGTCGAAAGGGTAGCCAGCCCGAGCCAGTCCGCTTCGGCCTTGTTACTCACGTCACCATCTAAGTCAAGGCCGAGCCTACTAGTTTGGCCTCGCACCTTTGCTTCTCGCCTCTCGCCTTGCCTCTCAAAATGTCCTTCTCCGCCGCCCTACGACGTGCGAATGAACGACTACACTAAATGGAACCTACCACATCCGCCCGCAGCTTCCGGTCCACGTTTGAGGGCGAAGGCCGTGCCGTGGACAAAGGCTGTTCATTCTTGCCCCCTTTTGCGCATTCCAATGCTTCCATGTCACAGTCCCTGCCGTTCTGCGTCCTGTTGTCGTTTGAACAGGGTGTCTGCTTCTTTGGGGTTCCTGGACGAGTACCTTGAAGACTCAGGATAGAGCTGGACCCAGCGACTAGTGCAGCCACCCTGTGACGGTCGATGGGCCCGGATATGCATGGCATCTCACCAGCATCTCTCTGTTGCCATCCAGGCCGGGGTTTGTTTGGCTGTGCAGATTCTTGTGCGTGTAATTTTTTTTTTCCTGCTCGCTCCGTTCCCAGGGTCCTTTCTGCTGTTCCAGATTCACCTTGATCCCCGTGCCCCGGCCACGAACCTGGTCCTGACCACACAACTCTTACTACGTGCTCCTACATCCAGTGCTGGGGCTCTTCTGCCCCTCCATCTGGCTCCCCAAAATAACCCCTGCGCCCTATATCCTTGCGTCGAGATTTACACCAGCCTCGAACCCACCCCAAACCAAACCAAACTCTACTTGCTATCCGTGGTCCGTGGGCTGTGTGTGGACTCTTGGTCTCTCTCGGCATATGCATATCTCCTTGGTGCACGAAGGCTCGCTTCGTCCGCCTCGCACGCCCGGGCCAAACTATCTGACACCCACAAGGCCGGACAAAGTCTCGACAACTGGAACCTTGAACCATCTTGCAGCCACCTTCCTGAGCTGCTTGTCCACTTGGCTTAAACGGTTTTGCTTTTTACTCTCACCCTCCCCCTTTGGTTTCTCTCGGCCCCATGTCCATCCCCGTAACCCCCGTCCTCCGTCTCATGTATCCCAATTCTTGCCTCTCGTTGGCCCGGCTCCCAACGGCCTTGCTTCTGGTCTATACGCTCTGCTTTGTACTTTTTTCTTTTTGATATCCCAACGGCGCCTGTTTGCCTCCCTGTATGGAATGTACCGCTCCTACCCAGTCTCCTGGTCGTCTTAGTCCTTCGTTGCCCTCCATGTCGTCCACGATGGCCCACACCTTTGCATTCCGCCATGATCGTCTCTCTTCTAGCCGCTGCCTCTCTCGTCGGCCATGTCATCATCTTTGTCCTCTCCCATTCCCATCCACACTCCCATGAGCGGGGCCATTGTCCTTCGGTCTGGACGAATTGTATTGGGAAATGTTATCCTCCCGTCGTCTTGAGTAGGACCGGGGAGGGTCTTTGGAAAAGTATAAAAGGGGGGGTTGTGATCGAGTTGAGACCGTTTTCTTCTTCTTCCTTTCTCATCACTCCCTCAGCAAGCTCCTTTGCCCAAGTCCTAACGTCTACTGCCTTATACAAATCCTCTCTTGACAAAGTGTCACTTGTCCTCAACCTACCTCCTTGCCTTGCCTTGACTTGAACTCGAGTCAACAACCCACAGCAACACCACTACCAAACACACTCGCAGCTCTTGTCCAAGAACTCTCCAGCCTTCCCTCAACCCCCCCCCCCTCATCAATTGGCCCAACATGTCTACCCACCACTACGCCAACGTTGCCTACTCCATGCCCATGCCGGTTCCTACAAAGGGCGGCCACCACTACCCCACCACCTACAGCCAATACTCCGTCTCCCCCCCAGAGTGCGAGGACGCGGCCTCCTCCACGTCAGGCGTCGCCTCGTACAGCAATGGGGGATATTCGGCCACCTCGAGCGGCTACATTGGCGGCTACGCTGACTACGAGAGCACCGGCTCGGCCAGCGGCGTCGACTTCCAGGAGTACATGCAGGACCGCTTCGCCAACTCGTTTGACCCCATCCCCCTCGACCGCAGCATGGCCATGCAAGCCCAGACGTAAGTAGCAATTCGCTTCCACCACTCTGCCCCCCTCTTTTCCCCAGTTGCCGCTTCATGCAGTGGCCGGGGTTTCGGCTGTAATCTCACTTGCTACAACCTACGACGGTTTGCCGGTCCCCGGTTTTTTTGCTTTTTTCAGCAACAAGCTAGGGCTGGGAGCTTATGCAGCGAGATGCCGGGTCCTTTTGAGCTTCGCTCGCTGCCTACTGTTCTCCTGTTTGCCGCGGCTATGAGTGCTAACTGAGCGGACAGTTCCGGAAAGCTAAATGCCAAGCACCGCGAGCTCCTGGAGCTGCAGAAGAAGGCGCAGGCTCGCCTGGCCAAGACGCGAGAGCGCTTCCAGGAGGGCATGCGCGACGCCCACGAGGTCCGAAACGACCTCGAGTGGACGCAGAAGAAGGTTGGGTAAGTTCCAGAATCCCCCGCCTGCACCATACATGGAGAGAGATTTGCGACGGGTCAAAAACCCGGCAAGTCGTGGACAAAGCACGACTGGGACGCCCTTGACCTCGCATTTGGTTTGCCCGCGATCACCACGGTAATCTCGGGAAATCACTCTCTCCGAAACCCCTTGCGTTTGATTACGGACTGCGGCTGACCAGATTCCAATCTACAGCTCCCTCAAGAGCAAAGCCTCGCGGAAGCACACCAAAGAGTACAGCAAGGCTCGTGCGCGATACCCATCCCCCGAAAACTAGGGGCGAAACTCTGGGGTCCATTTTGAGCCGCATCGGAACATTTGACGACATGAGTCCATGACACAAAACTTCACTTTCTAGCGCGCTTTCGTTTTGTTCTCGTCTTTTTTACTACCCTACCTGACACCAAAATTTGGGCATACCCACGTGGTTCTGCTGCAGGAACCAAAAGTTGATCGGATACCAGGATTTTTGCAATGAGGCTCTGTTTTGAGGCGGAAGAAGGCCTTCATTTCTGTTTTTGCATTTCATTAGTCTTTCACGCCCCCCGCCAGAGCGGCAGTGCGCGACCCAGGGGAGTTCATGCGAGCATGGGGTGACGTTGGGAGCTGGGGCGAGAGGGGGGAGCGGCAAGGCTGCGGGCCGCTGTGGGCGACCGATCTCTTGCTGCTTTTATCAACTCGATCGAACGGTGGGTGTGCGGGCGAGTCTCCGCCTCGACACGCCAGGCCAGACGAACGGGGTGTGTGGGAGCCCGGCGAGGGAGGGGGAGGGAGGGCGCCTGTTTCACGACGCTGTGGCTCATGATTGGACGGCTTGCGGCGATCTAGGGGCCTGTTAAAAGTACACCTCCTCCCTGGCATCCTGTGGGGGCTAAGGGACGACATGGTGGACAGCACGGCTTGCGCGGGGGTGTCGCGAACCAGACTGCAGGGAGCGAACCTGTGGCAGAAGGGGTGAGGACCGGGAGCAGCCGAGGAGGGGCCCCTGCCAGCCCGTCTCCCACGAGGAGGGGGGTGTGCGGAGAGGAGCCGTGAGCCAGGGCCTTGGGAATCACTGGACCAAGGAGACGAGGAGGATGAGCAGCAGGCCCGTGAAACTGGAGAACGCATGTATTGAGAGGCGCTTGGCCTATTGTGGGATGTACGCAGCTGGACATTGCTCCTTTGGGTTACCGGCCAGCGAGAAATCGGGAGACACACTACTCTGGTTGACGGGATTTCAGTGCTTGCTTGCCCTGCGGGTGCCTTGGAGTAGGGCGTTTGTAGCAATCGAATATGGTTCCTTGTCTGTTGACCGCTGGGCCAAGACCACGCCTGGGCTGACCCAGGCGACGGAAGGCCGCCAGTCCCGATGCCGTGTCCGTAATGTTTCACACGCCCCTGTGCCTTGGCCAGGCGGGCGCCGACGTGTACCATCATGTGATGTAGCGTAAGGGTTGGAGGAGGGAGTTGGGGGTACCGGTTGGTCCAGCAATCGGTCGTGTCCAGGAGGTTGGGTAAAGCCGCAGTGCGGTCACGTGACACGGCACGTGAGAAGCACACCACGCACTGTGATGCTTGTGGCGATTATGTCAGGCCATGGGGCGAACCAGGGAAAAGCCGGTGCGCCTCGTGCCTGAACTCTCGCGAGGAGGGCCATATGGGGAGATTATTCGTGTCGCGTGTTCATGGTTGATCGAGTTCGCTTCAATGCCTTTCACGCGGGGGCGCCCGTCGTCGATGGCCGCGTAGCACCACCGTTACGCGAGAGCCACGAGCCAACGGACGATATTCCGCGAGCCTTCTCAATGCGCTCCCAGGGGTTCTCGTTTGACGCGGGATCGTAGTAGCCGTCGTACCAAATGCCCAGCGGCGGGGAGTCGTGGGGGCGACGGGCCGGGAGCTGAGGCTGGCGGTGGTGGTGGCCAGGCGCGAAACCCCCCAAGGGCACGGCGGGACGCTGAGGGAGGCCCGCCGGACGCACTTGCGTCGGGGCCGGGGCTGGGGCCGGGGCGGCGTCGTCCCCGTCCCCGTCGTCGTCGTCGAGGGCGATCTCGTTCGCGTTGGGGCCCTTGGAGGATCCGGTGCCGAGCGCAGTCGAGTTTGCGCCGGTGAAGGCGGGCTTGGGCGGCAGGGAGAAGCCGCCAGCGTCGGCGCGGGGGTTGTAGCGGCGCTTCTTGTTTGGATGCTGCGAGCCGAACGTCGCGAAGCCCATGGCGCGGGCCATCAGGGCCTGCTCGTCGTCGTCGTGGGCGCCGGCGCCAGGGCCAAGGTCGGGGTCGTTGGGCGCCGAGTCGGGATCCATTGATGCGAGAAGGGGGGGGCACGCGTTTTGCAAGAGGGCAAACGCGGACTCGACGATGAAATATGAGGCGAAAAAGCCCAAGGTGCGCGAATAAGGGATTTCGGGAGCCCAAGGGGTCGATTGGGTAACCGAGGATGTGGGCGAAGCAAATGCAGGCAATGAACGATGCGGAAGGTGGATGAGCAAGAATGCGCGTCGAAAAAATCCGGGGTTGAATTGCGGCCACCAAATCATCCATGGGTGATATTGAATCATACTTACGGATACTAAACTACTGAGGTAGTAGCCGATCTCCTTCGCAGTGCTAAGGTACGGAGACATGCGATACTGTACCTCGCTGAGTCATCAGATCGGCAGTACATACTACTACACCTAAGCTGGCCGGTGATAGAAGTACTCTTACTGCTGAGTAAGATAAAACGTTCGATCTAGTGACCTGGTCGGATGTCTGTCTTTAATTCCCACTCATTTTAGAATACTTAATTACGGAATGTACGGACACTTTTTAAGGGCAAATTACTTTAAAAGTAAGTTATAATTTATAGTTATGTGATTTAAGAGATTATTGGTTAGAATTAGTAGTTAGGGTTAGTATAGGGATTGGAATACCCTCTATTACGAGGAAATGAAGGCCCGAGTTGACGCATTCACAAGGGAGAGAAATCGCCAAGAAAGGACAGGGATTTTTAGGACTTAATGGAGACAGTTGAAGTGATCAATTGATTGATGTGTTCGTGAGCAGGTGGTTCCTCGTGCGGGAATCCACTGATATTCCGTGTTCCTCGTTCCCTCAGGCCCCCTTCCGTCCAACAACTCCGTTTTGGTCGGGCTACCTCGGGACAGTTTTCTCTCTGACCCCCCGCAACAGGCATAAGTCTAGGTGCAGAGCTCAACGTCTAGTCGAGGCACAAGTCTTAGTGCAGGTATCATCGAAGCTTTACAAGCTTACTCGTTCCTGAGTGCCTGGGTACTCAGGTCATAGTCGCCCGACTAGACGTTGAGCTCTGCAGTAGTGGCGCCCTTAATGTACTCCGAGTAAGGCGCCAAAGCCTTCTCAATGGGACCTCCTGGACCGCAGTACTTGTCCACAATCTCGGCGCTGCGACCGGTATACCTAAGTAGATGTATCAGTATGGAGTCCCTGGAAGAGCTGGTGGTGCATTGAGGTCGCCACGATCATTGGCAACGGGGTCTCTTACAGCTCAGCGTTCAGCATGCCATCAAGTTCACCCCAGATGGGCTTGAAGAAGTCGTTGCCCCTGATCCGATCCACCAGATCATTGGGCTTACCCTCGTCTTTCACGACGCTCCCGGCTTCGTGTGAGAGAACGCGGATCTGCTCGTGGGCCTCCTGTCGCGATTCACCCTGCGCACACAGGCGCATGATGATGGTCTCGGTGATCATGAAAGGCAGTTCCGCTTGGACGTGAGCGGCGACACGCTTGGGGTAGACGACGAGCCCGTCCGTGATGTTGTCGAGGCCAATCAAGATGGCGTCTGCCAGAAGCATCATTTCACTTGACAAATATTAGACGTGTCTATGAAAGCACGCGGGAACTCATTTCCACTTACGGGATGTCGATGCGGCGGATGGCGGAGTCGTCAAGCGTGCGTTCCACTGAGGTAACAGTAAGCATTTGAACAGGACTAGAAAATCTTAGGAGACTGACTCCATTGATCGGCGTGGGTGGCTTGGAACGAGGCAGGTTTGCTCAGAATCTCACGGGCAAGCGAGTAGACGCGTTCGGAGCGCATCTAGGGAAGTCAGAATAACCAATCGCAACATCGCAACACCACAGAGCGCCGATGGCAGTGCATTGACTTACTGGGTTTCGCTTGTAGGCCTATTTGATTCATCATCAGCATTATTCAAAAGGGAAAGACCGAGGTTTAAAGGTCGTGTGGTCGTGGTGACGGTGCGGAGCAGCATGGGTCAAGTACTAACCATGGCTGATGATCCAATCTGGGACTTCTCGAAAGGCTCCTCGATCTCCTTCCAGTGAGCCAGATGACGGATGTCACCAGTAATCTTCTGAGCCGATGACCCGAGGCCAGCGACGGCATTGGCGATGATCAAGTCGACCTTGCGGGTGTAGGTCTGAGTAGACACGTCGTAGCAGCTTGGGAAGCCGAACTTCTCGCAGAGCAGGTCGTTCAGCTTGTCACACTTGGCAGAGTCTCCCTGGAAAACCTCGAGAAAAGAGGCTTGGGTGCCAGTGGTTCCCTGGGCGCCGCGGAACTTGAGTTCATTGCGGACTTGCTCAATGGCATGGAGGTCGAGCATGAGATCCTGTGCCCACTGGGCCGCGCGCTTTCCAACGGTGATCAATTCTGCGACGGTCAGCATTGTGTACCCATCATTGGAACCCAAGAGTGAGCCTTACGCGCAGCCTGGAGATGTGTGTATGCGAGAGTGGGCTCGGCTGGAAAATTGTTAGCAGGAGCGGTTCCGGGGAGAAGGCGACACACTAACCCTTCCACTTGAGGGCAAAGGCAGACAGGTTCGAGATGACCTTGGCCAGCTTCTTGGTCAACAGATCGAGAGCTTCACGCATGAGAATCAGCTCGGCATTGTCAGTCACGAAGCAGCTCGTTGCACCATAGTGCATAATGCCGGCGGCGGCAGGAGCAACAACGCCGAAGGCGTGGACATGCTATTTCAGTGTTAGCCAGAAAGTCAACCGACTAATAACGAGCAGCCTACGGCCATGACATCATGTCTGCGACGCTTCTCCTCGACACGAGCAATCTCAAAGTCCTCGTCGGTAAGCACAAGATGAGCCTTCATCTGCTCCAGGGCCTCGGCGGTAATGGTATCGATCCCCAGCTCCTTCTCGCTCTCAGCGAGGCCGAGCCAGAGCTTGCGCCAGGTCGAGTGTCGAGATCGCTGGCTGAAGAGCTTGGACATGGCGGGGCTGCAATAGCGGGTGGTGAGAGAGGTCTGGTAGCTGTCGAATGGCGAGCTGCCGCTTGCGGGGGTTTGGGTCGCCATCTTGAAGTGTGTGGGATTTGGTGTGATGAGGGCAATTGACTGGGGTTGGTATGAGATGTGTTGATGTGGAGGTGGTGTGAGATATATAAGTACTGTCAATGACTGGGTCAGTTGAGAGAGAAAAAATTTCAATATTCGTACATTAGGTACCTTAGCCATCGATGGAACTCTCCGGGTTGTTCGTGGGTGAACCCGGGGACGGCTTCGATCGGGTCCGGGCGGAATAAGTCGCCTCTTTTTAGGATTAGATGGTCAATCCAGGTTCAGAGCACCTGCGTACCTAAGCTATTCAGAAAGAAAGAGGGAAGATAGGGAGGGTTCCAACAATAGGGAAACGGGTGGTCAAAATTGATGAATGCAGGCCGTCTATGGGGATGGTGATGAGGTTGGTGTGATGAGGTATCCGGGTTACACGAGTGCCTCCGGTATTAATGCATCATTTGAAGCTCCCTCGACCCGAGTTTCGTGCTTCCTTTTCGATTGCCTTTTCGTGGTGATTTCGTGGCTCACTCCTTTTAGTGAGATAGGTACTAGAGCTGAAATATCTTGGTTCAACAGGCGCAATGCTAATGAGAACATGGGTGTCCTTCTGAGAAACCGGCGTGCTCATTCTCTCATTTTCGTCATGTGTAACATCAGAGCATATCAAGGCAATTTCGTGTAATCCGTCAACCATCGCAGCGGCCATTGATGCGCTCACAAATCTCGTGTTTGCCATGAAATTTGACGGTATGCGTTGATGCAACCTTGTGCCATCTCGTCCGTCTCCCTGTCTCACTCTCGGTCCATTCCAAACCATCTCGCCTCGGGGACCGCCACACATTTTGAGTTTCATCCCCTTCTCGGATTTGCGACCTCGCGACCCTTTGCAGCAGCACCAAAGCAAACCCTCCCATCCAACAATCGCCAGCAAAAAGCAGGAAAAAAAAAATGACGTCGCAACAGGACCCCATTGTGCTCAAGCTCCCTTCGAAATATGCCTCGGCCTCGGACGCGACGCCCTCCTCGCCGGCGCCGGCGCTGGACTGGCTGACGGCGACGTGGTCCGTCACGCACAGCACGCTGTCCATGTGGCGGTCGGCGCGCAACGTCCGCATCACCTACCGGCTGCTCCCCGCCAGCAGCAGCGGCTTCCCGCGCCTGGACGACGTCGTCGAGTACGAGCCGGCCGCCAAGGACGGCGCCCTCAAGACCGTGGCCGGCATCGACACCCAGGCCGACGGCCCCGCGAGCTGGACCTGGCGCGGCAAGGGCCTGCTCACCCTCGTCAAGAGCCACTGGGAGGTCCTGGGCTGGGGCGAGGTCAAGACGAGCGCCGGCGAGAGGGAGCGCTGGGCCGTGACGTGGTTCGCGCCCACCCTCTTTACGAACGAGGGGCTCGACGTCTACTGTGATCGGAAGGGCGGGTTGAGTCCCGAGACGTACGAGGCCATTCTCGACGCCCTGAACCGATTGACCGAGCCGAAGCTGGTGGCAATGGTGGAAAAGCATATGAAGCCTGTTGAGATTCGACTACCGTGGGTCGAGGGCTGATGGATTTACTCTCGGGGCTGGAGGCCTTGGGATTGGTATGGTTCAAGTCATCTTGGATATCATCAGGAATTTTGTTCAATGCTTCATGTCAGCGTGAAGAAGTGCTCATTTTGTAATTAACCCATCTAATAATTCAACTATTTCTATCCTTGGACCTACGTCCCCTACCTTCTTGGTCGTTCCGCGGCCTCGGTGAGCGAGAATCCCGCCTGCGTTGTCGTTCGCCGTCTCTGGCTCTCTTCTCCTTGTACCCTCGCCTCCCTGGCGATTCATCCCTAGAGTCACGGTGATGGCTTCCTTCCTGTCTTTGATGCCTCGACTCATCTCCATACCTCCTCCGACCTTCAGTCTCCCTACTATCATGGTATTTCCTGTCCCTCGAGCGTCGCCTACGATCGGAATGTCGACATCTTACATCACTTTCCCCATCCTCTTGTCGTTCCTCCCGCCTTCGCTGACGCTTTTCCCGGTGGCCTTCTTCTCGACGGAGCTGTCTCAGTTGCTCTGCTTGTTCCTCTTGAGCCTGCTTCCGTTCCTTTTTCAACTCGCGAATCTTTGACGCTCCTTGCTTCATCATGGCCAACGGGTCGCTAGCTACGATGCGCTTCGTATCTCGCTCCCTGCGATTCGGATCGTCCTTACCCCAGACGTTCTTCATCGGTGCCGTTGGTTCGCTTGGATCGGATTGAGAGTACCAAGGGTTCGAGAGGTCGCCGTTGCCTGCCGCATTGGAAAACCGCATGGTATATTGGTCCTCGAAGCTTCGTGCCTTCTCCTTGGCCTCCTTCTCGGCATCCTTGTTCTTCTCGGCATGTGCTCGGAGCTTCTCATCCCCAAAGAGATCGATATGCCCAGCATGGTCCACAATCGGCGCCGAACTTGTCGTCTTGCGCACAGGCTCCAGGTCGGTGGTAGAAAGCTGGGTATTTTCTTTGGCGACTCTCAACTCGAACTCGGTGTCGTCTTCGCCCTGGCGTTTTCGTTTCCGTCGCAGGCTCCCCGAGAGTGTGGCACGGCGAGTGCCTGAGGGGTCGGCGGCTGGTGTCGGTTCGACGTCTTCGATGGGCGGAGGAGCTTCGCCTCGCAGGATGGCTAGTCGGCGTTGCGCATCAACTTCCTGCATACGCTGCTCCTCAGCCTCTTCGGCGGCCTTGGCAGCAGCCTCGTCGCGGCGGACGCGTGCGATATTGTCGGCATTGTAGACATGCCACGATTTCTTCGGTAATAGATGGCTTGGCGAGTTAGCGACGCGTTGAAGGGAGTATAGGGCAGATGTCGGCAGCAACTCACAGTGGCATCGTATTTTGATGAAGCAATTGAAATGAGTCGGAACGCGGGGCCGACGACTCGAGAAAGCGATGACATAGAAAACTAAGCCTATTGAGGTAACGACGCGAGCTGAGACGGGGCTGAGACCGCTCAAAACGGAAGTGGCTTTCTCAAAGCTGGCGCCTGGTGGTACCCTGGCGATACGGTGGGCAGTGCGGGTGGTCACCCCGCCATGCGTCAGCACTGAGGATGCTCCAGCGTGGCCGCCCGTCGCTCCAGAACCTGGACTTACCAACATCAGAAGCCACCTTTCGCATCCTGAATCCGACACATACGCGACTTCCATTCAATCGTTTACCTCGTCGGCCCATACTCTCCCTCAATTCATCCGCACACCCCTCGCCTCTCCTTCCACCGCCACAATGTCGAGGTCTCCCTTCAGCGGCTTTGGCATGCCCGGATCCAATCCGCGACCACCGGCTGGCGGCCAACAACCCCCTCAGAGAGCGCCTTATGGCGGCGATCCCCATCAACAGCCTCAGCAAGGCTACGGCGGTCCTCGATACAATGATCCTCGCCAGCAGCAGCCCGCCCAGTCAGGAGGATATGGCGGCGGCGGTTATTCGGACCCCCAACGCTCGCCGCGCCAGTCCAGACACACCGAGAAGCCGCCTGGAAGCGCACCGGGAAGTGGCAGACAGGTTCAGCTTCGAGTCGAAAAGGTCACTGACAAGTCTCTACAATCACGACTCATCTACGGCAATCTGTGTGTACCTGTCCCATGAAACTGTTGACTTAAGCTGACAAGCACCCCACCAGATGCGCCGTTTCCTCCTCCGACTTCCCCCCCAACCGCGACGGCTCTGATTTGTACATCATTCTTCGAGGCGGCCAGCCTGCCGGCGAATTCGTCGTAACTGCCCGGCCAACTCCTGGTTTTCCCCCGGGTTGCATCAGCCTTACGGATCCTCAGCGATCATGGGCGGGTATCACTATGCGGGATACCTTTACAGGCCAGATCTACGACCCCTTCTCAACTGGAGGCAAGGCTTATCTGGGCTCTTTGGACGTGGAAATTGGATTCGCTTCGCCAAACAAGAAGTCGCAGACGCCCTACGACGAGGACGAGCTGTCCAAGATCTTTGTCGACACATACCAGAACCAGGTCCTCGCTCCCGGTCAGCGCATATTGATGGATGTCCGAAACATCCCGCTCATCATCGTCGTCAAGACGGTTGGTCTGGTCGATCTGGCCATGACCGCGGATGATTCGGGCAAGCAGACGTACAGGGAGCCTCATGCCCGCGGCATCCTCACCAACCAGACTCGAGTCCTCTTCCATCGCGATGGAAAGGGTGACTTCAACCTTAAGCCTTCCATGTCGAAGCCCAATTCCAACGCCATTCTGGCTCCCGACTTCAAGTTTGAGGATATGGGCATCGGTGGTCTAGGCGACGAGTTTTCCACCATTTTCCGTCGAGCTTTCGCTTCCCGCGTGTTCCCCCCCGGCCTGGTGGCCAAGATGGGCATCCCTCACGTCAAGGGAATGCTGCTCTACGGTCCTCCCGGTACTGGCAAGACGCTGATTGCCCGTCAGATTGGTAAAATGCTCAATGCTCGACCTCCCAAGGTCATCAACGGCCCTGAAGTCCTGAACAAGTACGTCGGCCAGTCAGAAGAGAATATTCGAAAGCTCTTTGCAGATGCCGAAAAGGAGTACAAGGAGAAGGCGGACGAGAGCAGTCTGCACATCATCATCTTCGACGAGCTGGACGCCGTGTGCAAGCAGCGAGGTTCGGGTGCTGGTGGCGGTACGGGTGTCGGCGACAGCGTGGTCAACCAGCTGCTCTCCAAGCTGGACGGTGTCGACCAGCTCAACAACATTCTCCTCATTGGAATGACCAACCGAAAGGACATGATTGATGACGCCCTGCTGCGTCCTGGTCGTCTCGAGGTGCATCTGGAAATTTCGCTCCCTGATGAGGAGGGTCGTCTGGAGATTTTCAAGATCCATACGTCCAAGATGCGTACCAACGGCCTGTTGGACACTGACGTGAATCTCGAGGAGCTTGCCGGCCTCACCAAGAACTTCTCAGGAGCCGAGATCAACGGTTTGGTCAAGGCTGCGGCCTCTTTTGCCTTTTCTCGACACACTGAAGTCGGCCAGCTCGCGGCTGTGAAGCAGGACGTGACGAGCATGAAAGTCAACCGCAACGACTTCATGAACGCCCTGACCGAAGTTCGGCCAGCTTACGGTGTGTCCGAGGCCGAGTTGGAAGAGGCTGTTCGTCTTGGCATCATTCCATACGGCCAACACATCCAGTCGACCGTCAACGAGATGATGCGCGTCGTTGGCATGATCAAGGAAGACCCCAACAAGTTCAATACCTCGGTTCTTTTCCACGGTCCCAGGGCAGCTGGCAAGACGGCCCTGGCGGCGCATATTGCTATGCAATCCGGCTTCCCATTTGTCAAGATGGTGACCCCTGCGGACCTGGTGGGATACCGCGACGACTTTGCCAAGAAGGACTACATCCACAAGGCGTTTACCGACGCGTACAAGTCGCCTGCCAGCATCCTCATCCTCGACGACTTTGAGCGCTTGATTGGATGGAACCCCATCGGACCGCGCTTCTCAAACACGATGCTCGAGGCCCTAACCACTCTCTTGGTGTCACGGCCCCCCAAGGTGAGTTGATTTGGTAAAACCACATGCACACAGAGCTAACCATGTGATAGGGCCACCGTCTATTGCTCTTTGTCACCTCGTCCCGACTCTCTGTGCTCAAGATGCTCGAGATTGACATGGATTTTGCCAAGAAGGTGGCGGTTCCGGCCGTATCCAACCTGCAGGAGCTTGCGGCAGTGCTACAGGAGTCTCGGGTGTTCAACTCGAACGACGTAGGCCAGGCGCTCAGCATCATCCGGGAGCGAACACGGTCGGAGTCTGTGGGGGTGGGCATCAAGACGGTGCTCGACTGCATCTTTGAGGCACGAGCCGGCGACAACCCCGAAGCACTAGAGACGTTTACGGAGCTGATGACGGAGAAGATTCAAGAGGCGGGTTTGTAGAGGATACAGCGATATGATGGCATGTGCCTGCTGGCGGCTCAAGCCTGGCTAGGTATAGACATGAATGTTAGAGGGGTTTGGAAATGTATACCCTTGATTGATGGTTCTCCGACGGCAACTGTTACCTGTGAAGCTAATACTGATCAGGAGGACGTAAAGACGCGGCGGGCGGCGTTCTTGAAGCTATTGCGGAGAGTCGGAATCACAATGACAACACCACACGATTGGGCCCGGTTAGCTCAATCGGTAGAGCGTGAGACTCTTACGAGTACACAACTCTGAAATACAATCTCAAGGTTGCGGGTTCGACCCCCGCATTGGGCTATTCCTATATAAACTGGTGTTTCTTTTTTGCCGCTTTTGCTGTTAGGTCGAGCTCCGAGAGACATGTACTTCAATGATTGATTAAGTGCCTGATTACCCTGGAGCGTCGCCGTGGCCGAGATGGGGATGAGACTCCCATTACGCTGGAAGGTCCTCCAGAGTGTTATGGTTGGATCCAGTAGACCCCCTGCACGATGGGTTATGATTGTGTCAAGGATCCTCTCGCCAACGAGACCACCGCTCAGCGTCAGATTCTTGAGCGAACTCGGAAGTTGAAGGAGGTCTGTTATGGCGTGGTCCATCTCGGGTCGCGGGCGAGTTGACGAAGACTGCAACGTCCTCGAGCCGAGGGCGATGACTGGTCTATTGTCCGTGTGACAGGTAGAATGTCAGGTCCCAGCTCAAGCCGAGAGGGATGAACACAGCATTAAGTTAGCTTATCCCTGATGCTAGTATTTAACGAACTACTCCGTATTCTAGATGAAGATCTATGCCTCAACCACATAATCATAAAGCACTGGCCTTTATGAGGCCTTGATTGAATCCATATTTTTCTTCGTATTTTTATTTACGAGTCGATCAGTCCAAAAATAAACGACCCCTGCTCCTAGAAATGACTGTTTATTGTTCACAAGTTACAACCGAAGCGGATCTGTCTTACTGATGCGAGCGAGAGCATCGCCTGAGGCAATCATGGGAAAACGTATATAGACGAGGGCATGTCCCGCTGCGTTCAATGTACATATCGCTCGCCGTATTTAAGGGAGCTAATCCCCTCCATTAAGTCATGTTGACACTCTTCTTCCTCTTCTCGACTATCGCGCACGCCATCGTCGTCTCTGGACCCTTGGGGCCATGGTCCGTCTCGCACAAGGTCGTGGAGCTCACTGACGAGTCTCGATGGGATCCATATGCTTCGGAAGACTGCCCACATAAGCGACGTATCCTGACATCGTTTTTCCTCCCCATTCACCTAGACCAGCAGGAATGCGGAGTCGACAAGATCGATTATCTACCACCGATGACTCTTGAGACGTACGGGAAAATAGCCAGCGGGTTGGGGCTTCCCAACACTACCTTCCAAGGGTTCGAGCTCGAATTTTGCAAGGCCTCGTCGAAGAAGCAGCCGCCACGTCCCGTTGTCATCTTTTCTCCCGGCTTCAGTAGTTCGAGGCTCTTGTCTAGCGCCCAGGCGCAGTCACTTGCCAGCCAAGGTAACGTCGTCATTACCGTCGACCATCCTTACGAAGCCACCATTGTCGAATTTCCCGACGGTTCAGTTGTGTATGGATCAACTGCAGACGAGGCGGACGAGGAAACAGTCGAAGAGGCCGTAAGAGTCTGTAAAACCATGTCTCCGCCCCTTCGCCCACTACTAATAGACAATACAACAGGTCCGAAGCCAGGATATATCGTTTCTCATCGATCAAATCCTAGAGCCATCAAATCTCGGTGACGGCCTCGACGGAAGATTCGATAAGAGCATGATATTTGTTTACGGGCACTCCCTCGGCGGTGCCACCTCCGCTCTGGTTGCTTTTAATGATGACCGTGTTCTCGGTGGTCTTGACTTGGACGGTGCGCTATATGGACCTGTCAGTGAAGCTGGTCTTAATGTGCCATTCTTCATCATTGGTGCAGAGAGCTCACCAAACGCAACATCATATTTTGAAGGTTTTATGGACAAACTTCATGGCCAAAAGATGTTCCTTACCATTAACGGGACGGAGCACTTGTCCTTTCTCGACATGCCGCTGCTCCTCTCGCTACGCGATGACATGCCGCCCGACTCGGAGTCCGATATTGAGATGGTAGTCGGGACAATCGATGGCAAGAGGGTGGTTGACGTCGTGGACAATATTCTCGGCATGGTGACGAGCTTCCTCTTCGAGGGAAAGGTTGGATCGCTATGCAATCTTGAGGATGAGATCGCTGAGGCTGTCATCTTGGAGAGAGATCTGAAGGGGGTATGCGCTGAATAGGCGAGTCGAGCTTCCATCTCGCTGTCCGGCGTCCCGCCAGAGCCAAGTCGACGTGTCGCCAGAAGCTCCCCTTGCACAGGACGGTTTGGTTGTGATGGTGAGCCTGCTCTGGTTTGTTATGGTGGAGACGGCATCGCTGATTCTAAGGAGGGTCGGCAAGTGAGACGAAAGTGTGAGATGAGCCGACTTACTTATATAAGTATATATATTCTAAGAAAGTGTTTAAAGCGGGGTTTCCTATAGGGACTTATTATTCCTTATACTTAGGCCTAGAAAAGCCCCCTTACCCTTTAACAAGTTAAAACTTTAGAGCCCCTATAATAACCTAAATACTCCAAAACAGTATGTCTAAGCCGCCCATACTATCCTTTTAAGCCAACTCCATTAAACAGTACACATATATATCCTATTCTCCACCTTAGCCCATTTCCGTCTTCTTGTCTAGTTTTACGTCGCAGACTTCCTGTTCGCCCATTAGCATCGCAACCCGGTCAACAGCCCAGCAACAGCACACCCCATCCATCCCTTCCTTACCTTTCGCTTCTTCTTAAAGTCGGCGTATATGTTGTTCCATATGAGGCGCGACGTGCAGTCCTCGGTGCCCTCTGTCGTGTTGTGGCACCGCGGCTGCATCTTCAGGCGCAAGTCTTCGGGCGTCTCCAGCCACGGCTTGGGGACGGGCCAGTCGGAGAAGTGGATGAGCTTGGCCTCGTTGTAGGCGGCCACGGCGTCCCAAGGCTCGCCGCCGTCGCCGCCGAGGTACATACTGTGGTCGTCCCGGCGGAACTCGGCCGTAAGCATATCGTAGGGTCGGTGCGGGAGGACGAGGGCGCTGGTGCCGTAGAGGTGGTTGACAATCTCCATGTCGTAGTCGCTCGGGCCGGCTGCCTTGACCCGGTCCATGACGCGGGCGAACTCGGCCGCGGAGGGCTGGATGAGCACCACTTGCGAGGACAGGATGGGCTTGTCCGGGAACAGCCAGTAGGCCCGGGGCATGGCCACGGGCGCGGGGGGCAGCAGGAACAGCTCGTCCATGTCCCGGAGCACCACCGAGTCCGAGTCGACGGACAGCACGCGGTCGTACTGGGTCTGGTTGAAGGCGAGGAGCTTGGTGAAGGAGTCGGCCCACGTCACTGCGGGAAGTGTGTCAGTTCTGGCTTGTCGCCGCGAAGCTCGCGAAATGGAATCTCAACCCACTGTCGGCGCCCTGTCGGTGTTGGACGGCAACGGGGACGAGCTTGACCTTGTACTCGTCCCGAGCCTTGATGAGCAGGCGGGCATCGTCCGAAGGGCCCTCCTCTCCCCCCGGTGGAAGCATCGCAGCCGGATGCATAATGACTCGGTCGGGGCGGCTCCCCAGCCGATGCAAGGCCTCGAAGATCATGACCGAGTTGCACAGATAGTCCGAGTTGGTGACGTACTGGGTGTAGGCGAACCGCGACCAGTCGACTTCGGTCGTCGTGTGCCACGGCGCCGGCGCCGGCGCCGGCGTTTGCCCGACGACGACGACGAGGGGAGCCCGGCAGAGGAGCTGGGCGAGCCAGTAGAGGCCGGTGAGGAACACCAGGCCGCCCGCCCAGCGATAGCGTTTCGACGCCAACAGCTGCGAGGCTCTTGTCGGGAAGAAGGGCGGGGACGCAAAGGCCTCTTCAGCCGTGGGCAGGGGGAGGTAACGGAACATTGGCCATTTGTACGAATTCATGGGAGGTTATGGAAAATGGGTAGGGTGAGGGGATGAAGCAAGGACGGCGGGGGGACGAGTCCAGGAGGAGCCGAGGGAGGCGTATAACTGAGGAGAGCAGGGGGAAGGCAGTTCAACCACCTCGACGACTCACTCTTATAGGGCCCCGACCTTCGAGTCCGAGGAACAAAGAGGCGTTGGTTGCGTGTGGGGCGTATCTTTGTTTCAAAGGGGGGACGTCTCAGACATGTTTGCCCTCTCGGTCAATTGGTTGGGGCGAGGCATTGCAAACTCAGGGCTGGGCGGCAACGGTTAGTACCTACATACAGTACGCGGATGGATGCTTTCCATTCCTGCAGAGCTCTCTCTCCGCAATCCTTGCTCCTCGACGTCTCATCCCTGCGCCGAGTTCCACCGCGCCGTCTCAAAGGGGAATGCGACAATGGCTCGCTCGTAAGCCCGGTAGAAAGGCTGAGAGGCGCCGCTTCAGCCCTACGGGCATAGTCGCATGTGTTCTCGGGGGAGGGAAACCCCCCGGCATGGCATGAAGGAAAACAAAAGACGGCCAAAGAGGAGGGCGGGCACCTAAGGCTCAGTCCTTGAGGGAGATGAATTGGTGGAGATTGTTGCTTGATTTGCACTCGACCAACCGCATGGGCGCCAAGGGAGCCGACCAACGTGCATGCAATGACTGACCCAACATGCATACTGTACTGCAGAGACATGTTGAGTGGCACCCTGTAACCGCCAGCAGCCCTTGGCCCTCATCGCGCACAGTGTGCGGAAATGGCCATCTATTCTTGGGGCCTCTCTCTCTCTGTGTCGACACTATACCCAGACGGTGGGCTCGACAATGGAAACGGACCAGGTCGCCGTTGAGGTTTGCGTCGCCGTTTAGGTTTGCGTCGTCGTGCTCGGAGCGGCCTCGTCCTCGTCCTCGGTCCCTCCTATTTTTGTTGGCCTGGTTTCTGCCCTCCTCTGCCTTGTTCATCTCGTCTTGCTGTCACTCCTACTCCCCAAGTTGCACATAACCTACTTCTTCAACTTGACTCTTTGTTTCTTTCCTTGTTAATTCCCTCCTCTCCGCCATCTACCTTTTGTCGTTATGCCCGGCACTTTGCTGTTGTTGGCCGCCGCGGCCGCCACCTTCTTCTCCCTCGCTTGCCTGGCCGCCTCTCCTGCTCCCTACGAGATAACATGGTCTGAAAAGACGATTGGGCCCGACGGTCCCTGGAACACCATCGAGGCCACCATATCCTCCGGTACCACCCTCAACCTCTTTGCCGGCGCGACGTGGCAGACGTGGATCGTCACCGACGACTATTGCTCCTCGGGCACCTGCTACGCCTCCGACGCCGGCACCTACGACGTGAATGGCAACGACGGCACCTCTGGCGGCATCGCGATGGACGCCGACACGTCCTCCTTCATGCTCGGCGTGAACATGGAGGGGGGTTCCGCCACGCGGTGGATGGACAGCCTGGAGCTCAACGGCAACACGGTCGAGGACGTGAGCCTGGCCCTCGTCGACAACGCGACCACGGCGATCCATTACCCGCACGAGTCTCGGCCCCTCTTCGCCGGCTGCCTGGGCCTCGGGGCCGTCGGCGCGACCAACCAGAGCTTCGGCCGCGAGGGGCTCCCGGACATCAACGCGAGCCTCGTGCCCGGGTACATGCGGGAGCGGGACTGGACGCCGTCCAACTCGTTCGGCCTGCACATTGGCGCGGCCCGCCCGCCGCTGTCGGGATCGCTGTGGTTCGGGGGCTACGACCGGAACCGCGTCGTCGGCGACGTGCTCACGTCGGACGGGGATCCCCGAGGCCAGGGCATCACGCTGCGGGACATTGGCATCGACGTCATCGGGGACAACTCGCCGTTTGCCTTTGAGGGCGACTCCAAGGAAGGCCTCTTGGCCGAGGGCAACTCGACCATCGGGACCAGTCTCCGGGTGCTCGTCGACGGGTGCTCGCCGTACCTGACTCTGCCCGAGTCCACGTGCAAGAACATCGCGTCCCATCTCCCGATATACTACAATAAGGACCTGGGGCTGTACCGCTGGAACACGACGTCCGACATGTACCGCCGGGTCGTCTCGTCGGCCGCGGCGCTGTCCTTTTCCTTCATTGCCGACTCCAACGCCGACCCCGTCAAGATCCGCGTGCCCTTTATGCACCTGAACCTGACGCTCGAAGCGCCCCTCAGCGATGTCCCGACGGCCTACTTCCCGTGCCACGTCAACGGGGCCGACCAGTACACGCTCGGCCGGGCCTTCCTCCAGGACGCCTTCATCGGCGCCAACTGGAAGGTCGGCAAGTGGTGGATGGCCCAGGCCCCCGGGCGGAACATCCAGGCCGTGTCCAGCGTGGCCGCCATCGAGGACGACGACGAGGACATTGCCAAGGGCGGCAACGACTGGGAGGCTTCCTGGGACGGCGTCTGGGAGGACGAGGCGGGGGCGACGACGTCGGCCACGCCGGCGGCAAACGGCGACGAGGACGCCCGGGATGCCCACGATGCTAACGGCCTGACGGGCGGCGCCAAAGCCGGCATCGCCGTGGGCGTCGTCGTCGGCGCCGTCCTCGTGGGCGTCGCGGCATTGTTCTGGTGGCGTCGACGCCGCCGCCGCGGAGCTCAGCCTGACGCGGGCCTCGCGGGCGGCTCGGAGACGCAGCCGAGCGTGTGCGAGAACCCGTCCTTTAACCAGAAGAAGCCCGTGTGGGCAGCCGAGATGACGGCACAGGGCAGCCCGGTCGAGATGTCAGCGACGCCGACGGTGTATCAGAGGTTTGAGTTGGCTTCATGATGGATGATTGTCTTTTAAGTTGTATATACATTGAACTATCCTTACCGGACCAAGTTGCTCTATATTCAACCACCCACCCTACTACCTACCTGCTAGAAGCAAAAAGGGGTGTATCTCCAAGCAGGAGACTCATCAAAAAGACTTCAAGCTCCCCGAGGTGGGCTCGAACCACCAACCTCCTGATTAACAGTCAGACGCGCTAGCCAATTGCGCCATCGGGGAAGTGCTGCTTTGAGCGATTGTCCTGCCGTCGCCGCTCTCCAGGATGCCTAATGGTCATGGCCATCTTGAGAGTCCAGTCCCTTGGGCACGCGAGTGCTCCAGCAGCCTCGATATTGACACTCCCCCCTCTAGTCAGCATGGCTGACAGCTGGCCGGTATGGCGCAAGTAACTGCAAGCCGAGGTCGCTTAGAAGCGTGGCACCTACGAGATGCGGAAACGACCAGGAAAGTTTCGAGACCTCGCACGAGGAAATGGTAGTAGATACGTCATAGAGCTGAAGCATCAAGCCAACAACCTGAAGTCAACGGGATAACTCTCTCGGTCGAGTACCCGTACTGTATCTGCAGGCTTGAGCCGGCAGTCTGTCGTGCTAGCTCTTGCTGCATCCGATGCCGCCGCTGCCACACTGTGACTGACGCCAACCGAGCAAAGTCTCGAGTCAATTTGCCTTTAGTATCGTCAATACAAAGACGAATAAGAAGACCCAGTCTTGTATCTCGGTTGCTGGATTACATGAGTCGTGGCAGTGATTTGTGTCTTGACGATGCCATGACGTCCTTGACTCCCGCATTTCAACGGCTGAGACGGATAACTTGGGCGTTGAGCAGTACAAGGGATAAAAGATGTGAGCCTTCTCTCGTTCTACTTCTGACGGGCACTTTTGGTTCAGTCCCCCTTGTTAATCTCAGATTCGTTGGAGGCCCTCAGTTGAGGTTGTCAACTTCTGGTTCAGTCGATGCAGCGAGCACCCCCGAAGACATCAAAACGAAACATCGCCTCTCCATCAACCACCTTTTCCCAGAACCATGGCACCTCTCCTACCCCCCGGTGGTCGACCCATGGCGAAACTCCTCCATCGACACGTCGCAACCCCAACCGTCAACCTCGCACACCTCGTCGGGCGACAAGACGCACCAGCAACCATAACCGTCGTCTCGGACAGCAACGGCGACAACAACCACGACTCGGGCCTCAGCGGCGGAGCCATCGCCGGCATCGCCGTCGGCTCCGTCGTCGGCTTCCTGCTGCTCGTCTGGATCATCCGCTCGTGCATCAACCTGGGGGCGCCGCCGAGGTCGAGGACGCGGGAGAAGTGGTACCGCTACCCGCCGCGCCGCCACCATCACAAGAGGCGTCGCTCTTCCAGCATGTCGGTGCCGGCCCGGGTCGCCGTTCGGGGGTCGCGGTCGCGGAGTGGGCGCCGGCGCTCGCCGCCGCCGTATATTTATACCTAGTCTGACAGAGGGGAGGGAATACGTGACCCGACTGTAAAGTTCGATCATGGAGAGCCCCATTGGCCGCGGGCAACAGGGGACATTCATTCAAAGTAGCAGCCTCCATCTATCATGCTTTTGAGCTCGCCACCATATAAGATATCCCCGATGGCGCAATTGGCTAGCGCGTCTGACTGTTAATCAGGAGGTTGGTGGTTCGAGCCCACCTCGGGGAGCTTGATTCCTTTTTACCTTGCATTTTGGACTTGTCGAGGAGTGACGAGAGTTGAGATATGTCGAAATGCGCCGGTTTTTTTTTTTTTTTTTCTTTCTCTCTCGGTTTTGTTTTTATTAATATAAAATCGATAGAGCCTCCCTTCCTCCTCTCCTCTCATAATATTGTTTAGCGCTCTCTCTTTCTCTCTGTCTACCAAGTTATCCTACCTTTAAGTTACGTTCCGCTATTTATACACCATGGGACAGACACTCCTGTCTCACAAGTCATCCAACATACACACGCGCACACCTTTAGAAGCAGTGCAAGAATAAACTGCGAGAAATTATAAACCTTCACTAAGCTTCAATATCCATAATGGCAGAATGTAAGTGATAATTAATCTCGAAGAAGCGCACAGAAACGAAGATAACAAACTCGCCCGGTTAACTTCCTCGCTCACGCGGGGCACGACTTCATAAACGGGAATTATGCCAAACACCATCACATACGACCATACCTACTAGAAAACTCCGGGTCCCGTCTGCTCCCCTGTAGATAAGCTGGTAAGGGGCGGATTAGTAGTTGGGTCGGTGACGACCAGCGAATCCCCGCTGTTGTATGTTTTTTTGGTGTTTGCTGCTCTTTTTGTCCAGAATGGTCCTCTGTGTCAGACAGGTCGGTTGAGGTCCAGGCCACCGGTCAGTTGAGGTCCAGGCCACCGGTCAG
>WMHX01000298.1:0-140395 GCA_013420875.1 Thelonectria rubi
TCCTTTAATTAATAAGATATAAAAACTATAAAATATATTATTATAATCCTTAGGTTTTTATAGTTTTAATAGTTATATTTATTATTTTATTAGATAAATATTAAAGGAGTTATTTGCAAGAGAACTTTTATTATTTTATATAAAGGGCTTTTATACTTTTAAATCTTTAAAGAGCTCTTAAATAGTCCTTAATATAATAATATATTTTAATTAAATTATATTTAATAAAATTATTATTAATAAATTTATAATAATAATTAAAAATATCTTTAATATTAAAGCTATTTAATATTTTAATATCCTTGTAATTTAATTTAATAATTAAAATATTATAAATTATTTTATTTAATTACATTTATTATTAAAAACTAAAAATATAATAAAGCTAAATAATTTAAATATTTTTAATTATATTATTTTAAATTATATATATTTAAGAGCTAGAGAGATAATTTTAATAGTTAATATTAATTTATATAAATAAGGATATATATTTATATAGGTAATTAATAGGAAAGGATATTTAATTTAATTTAAATTAGGATTATAAAATAATATAAAATATAAATATAATATTATAAAAAGGGAATATTAAGCTATTCTTTATATAATTAAAAGATTATAAAGAATAATTTATAATATATTATTTATTTTTAAGATTAATTTATAAATCTTTATTTATTAATTTAATAATTATATTAATAATATTCGTAAAACCTTAATTATTTAATAATTAAATTATATTCCTCTTTTTAATTTTATAATTTAATATATTAAAAATATTAAGAATTTAATTATTAATAAATTATTATAAAAATAAATAAAATTATTTAATTAAAAAGATAAAGAAATAGAAGATAATATTAAGGATTTTATTAATTTATATTTATATATAATTATATTTAAAGATTTAAAATTAATTAATAATAAATTTTAATTTAAAGATTTAAAAATTAATTATATTTAATTTAATAATTAAGAATTAATTAATTATATTTTATTATATTAATTTAAATTATAAGGGCTATAATTTAATTATTATTATTTTTTGAAGGAAATATTAATAAATAAATATATAAATAAAGATAATTATTTATCTTTAAATTTATAAAATTTATTAAAAATATTTAATAATTAAAATTAAAAAATATATTATATTAATATAATTTAAATAATTAATATTTAAGGTTTATATAAATATTTAATACTTTTTATAAATTTAAAATTATAAATACTTTTTAAAAGCTTATTATAATTTAATAAAATATATAAAGATTATAATTATTTTTATATTAAATATAAATATAATTAAGATTTTAATATAAAATATTATTTCTAAATAAAAAGTAATTTTATTAATAATAATAAATAATAGCTTAAAATTAATATAAAATTTTAAATTTATTTTATAAGCCTTAAGGGTAAAAATTATTTTAATATTAATATATAATTTAAAAGTAAATAAGATTATTAAAAATAAATATTAATTAATTATTAAATTTATTATAAAATAAAATCTTATATATTTAAAGATATAATTTAATAATTTAAATTATATTTTCTTTATTAATTATATTATATTTTAAATATTTTATAATTATTTATTATTTTATTTAATTTATAAATAAAGGTTTACTTTTTTTATATAAAATAAATATTTTAATATAATAAATTATTAATTAAAATAAAATAAAAATATATAATTAAATAATTAAAATAAAATTAAAAATTATTATATAATTAAATAAAAATATAAAAAATATAAAATAAAAGATTATAAAATATTATTAAAAATTAAATATTTATATTAATTAAAATTATTTAAGGCTTTTATATAAATAAACTATTTAAATAAATAATTTTATATTTTATTATAATTCTTATTAAATTAGAGATTTATTTTAAGAAATTAAATTTAAATTTTAATAAATTAATTTATATATTATAATTTATAAATTAAATAATAAAATATATTATTTTTAATTTTTAATTTTTATTTATTAAGATTATTTTAAAAAGTTTTATAAAAATAAAAATAAATAATAAATTATTAATATTAATAAAAATAATTCTTAATTTATATAATATCTTTTTTATAATAAAAAGCCTTAATAATAAAAATTATTTAATTGAAAAGAAAATATTAAAAATAAATATATTATTAATATTTAATATAAATTAAATAATAATAATAATATAAATAAGGATTATATAACAATATTTTTTATAATAATTTTTTTAATTTAATTTAAAATAATTATCCTTTAAATTAATAAAATAAAAGCTATAAAATATATAAATATAAATAGGAATTAATTAAATATATAATTATAATTTAAAAAGATATAATAAAAAGATAATTAATAATAAGGGTTTTAAATATTATTTTTTATTATTAAGAGGAGGAAAAAAAAATTTAATATATTTTTTATATTTTCTATTATTTTATTATTTTATTTAAGGAATATTAAATTAAGGTTTATTATTATTTAAAATTAAATTATTAAGGAATTTAATATCTTATTAATTTTATATTATTTATCTTTTTATTTCTTTTTAAAATTAATTATTAATAAAATTTATTAAATTGATAGTTTATTAAAGCTTAATTATTATTATAATAAAAAGAAATTAAGCTTTTTCTTTTATAATTAATACTTTTTTATTTTTATTTTTATTTTAGGATTTTTAGATATAAAATTATTTAATTTTTTTATTTTTAAGATTTAAAAATAATTAATTTAATTAAGAATTCTTATAATATAAATTTCTAGATTTTTAGGTTTAATAAAGTTCTAATAATAATTAAATAGCTTTTTAATATTAAAAATAATTAATTAATATTTATATAAAGAAATCTATTTATATTTATTATAAAAATATTAAATATAATTAATATATTGCCTTTTTATAAAGCTTAAAATTAATTAATAAATATAAAATAAAATAAAAATATATTTTTAATTAATAAAAATATTAAATAAATAAATCTAAATATAATATAAATATATAATTAAATTTTAATATTTTATAAAAGCTATAATTAAGGGTTTTAAATATTTAAATTAAATAATTATATTTATAAATAAAATTTATTAAAATATATATAAATTAAAACTTTATAGCTTTTAATTTAATAATTTTAATAATAAATTCTAGAATATAATTTTTCTAATTAATAAATTTAATTAAATTATAAAATAATATTTTCATTAATTTCTCCTTTATTTTCTATAAAGTTAATTTAATATATAAAACCTATTTAAATTAAGTAAGGGCTATTTATAAATAAATCTAAATAGTAAATTTATTATTAAATTAAAGAATTATTTAATTAATAAAAATAAAAAAAAGAATTAAAAGAAAAGAATTTATATTTTAAAATTAATATAATTTAATTTTAATAATTAATAATTAAATTATATTATAATAAAATTAGAATATTTAGGTTTATTTATAGAGTTTAATATTTTATAATTAATTAATTAATTAATTAAAAATATTAAGAAAGTTAATTTAGGCTCTTTTAATGCCCTTAATTATCTAAATAATAAAGAGAGGGAATTATATTTAATTAAATAATTAAATAGAAAGAAAATAAAAAATTAAGGAAATTAGAAAAAATAAAAACCTTAAAATTTAAATTAATTTTAAAAATAAAAAATTAAGAAATAATTATTTAATATTAATATTTAAATAAATAGGCAAATAAATAATTAAATATATTATATATTAAGGCCTTAAATTTGAATTATTCTTTTTAAATATTTAGAGTATTTATTTCTTCTTTTTTATATTTTTAAATATTTAAATAAATGAATCCTTTTTTATTCTCTTTTTCTTTATTTTATTTTCTTTATATTATTAACCCTTTTTTTATATTTTTATTATAATTTTTATTTTTTACTTAAGCTATTTAATATATTCATAAATATATAAACTATTTAATTAAATAACCTTTTAATTCTATTATTCTCTTAAATAGTAAAAAAGATATTTAGAATTTATATAATTTATAGAATTAATAATCTCTAATTCTAGCCCTTAAAGGTAATAATTTTAATTAAAACTTTTAATTTAAATAATAATATTTAATATTTTTTATATTAATTTTATTATTTAATTAATAAATTTAAATAATTTATTATTTATTAAAATAAAAATAAAAGCTAATTCTATTTATATAATAAATCCTTAATAATTATATTATTAATAATTACTATTTATATATAATTTATATTTATTTACTTTTATATTTATTTACTTTTATATTTATTTACTTTTATATTTATTTACTTTTATATTTATTTACTTTTATATTTATTTACTTTTATATTTATTTACTTTTATATTTAATAATTATTATAGATTTCTTAATTAGATTTTAATATTTCCTAGAAAGCTATTATAATAAGTTTTATAGATATTTTATTATAAACATATTATAAAAATAAATAAATTATTATTATAAATTAAATTTAATATTATATAAATATTTAAAATATAATTTGCATTTTTATTAATAAAAATTAAATAGAATTATTAATTTTATAAATAATTTTTATTATAATTAAATATAATATAAAGGATTTAATTGTTATTATTTTTAATCTTTTTATTATTTATTTAAATATAAAGATTATTAAATATTATTTATTTAATTTAATAATTTTAAATTTATTAATTATATTTTTAAATAAAAGTATTAAATAAATATTATATTATAAAGAAAATTTAAATTATATATTTTTTATAAATATAAAAATTATTATTTATAATAAATAATTTATAATAAAGTTTATAAATTTTAAAAATATTTATTAAGTATTATATATTTTTAATTAAGGCTTTAAATATATTATTTATTTTAATATATAAAAATAACAAGTTAATTTTTATTATAAACCTTTTATTTTAGCCTTTTAATAAATTTTAAATATTATAGCCTTTCTTTATTATTTTAAGGTTTTTTACCCCTTTTTCTATATTTAATTAAATAAATAAAATTTTAAATATATTATAATAATTTATATATCTTTTAATATTTAATTATTTATTAGATATTTTTTAAAGGCTTTAATTATTTAATATAATTTTATAAATATTTATATTATAAAATATATATTTATATAATTTATAATAATAAAAGATTTAAAATAATATATTATAATATAGAATAATTATTTCCTTTTAAAAGATTAAATATTAATTTTAATAAATAATTTTAATTAATTATTCTTTAATATTATAAAATAAAGATTTAAATATATTTATTAATTATTTTTATAAATTACTTTTAAAGAATTAAATATTTAATAATTTAAGGTCTTAAAATATTTATAATTATATAATTTAATAAAAGATTTAAGCTTTTTTTAATAGTTAATCTATTAATATTCCTTTTTATAATAAACCTATAAATTTAATTTATTAAAATAATTATTAATTAATTAATTAATATAAATTCTTTATAATTTCTATTTAAAAAAGCTATTATATTATCTATTTTATAAATAAGATTAACTCTTATTAAAATTAAATTTTATGTATTTTGCCCCCTTTTATATAAATTATAAATTATATCATCCCTTTAATTACTTAAAAAGAATATAAAAATAGAAAGATAGATCTTATATAATATTTTCTATATAAAAGATATTTAATTAATTTTATATTCTTTTATTATATAATTCTAGCTTTAGGGCCTTAAGGCCTAATTATTAATATATTTATTATAATATTAATTCTATTTATAAAGCTATATATTTTACCCCCTTTTAAAATATTATTATAATCCCTAAAGAAATAAATAATATTATAATTTTTAATATTATTTATAATTCTTTAAAGATTATTAAAAAAGAAAATTATTTAAATATTTAATTAATTATTTATATAAGAATTAATTATTATTAATAAATTAATAATTAATAAATTAAAATGCCTTAATATAAAAAATAAAAATAAATTTTTTTATTTTATTAAATTATTAAATAATCTTAAAATATTTAATATATAAAATATTATTATTTGGCTTTTCTTTTTTTTTTTTTTTATATAAAATATTTAATTAATTTATATTATTTTTAAATTAAATTTAGATTTTTATTATATATATTCTTAATAAATTAATCTTAATATTTTAATAAATAGAAATTATAAAGACCTTATAGAATTATTTTATTCTTATTATATATTAATTTTTTTAAAATAATAAAGCTATTATTAAGTCTTTATATAATAAAACTTTAAAATATAATATTTAAATAATTTTTAAATTATTTATATTATTATCTTTTTAATTTAAATAAAATTAAATATTATTTCTTTTAATTTAAAAGCTTTTATTTATATTATTATTTCTATTTTTTATAATTTTATAAAGATTTATAAATTTTAAAAAATTTAAAAATTTTTAATATTATTAATTTTATATTCTTTTTATTATATTATTTAATTTATTCTTTTTAATTATATTATTTTAAATATAATATTAAATATTTATATATATATTTATTTTATTATTTTATAAAAATTTAATAGCCTTAAGTTTTATATTAAATATTTTTAAGTTTATATTTTAAATATTTAATTATTAAAAATATTTAATTAAAATATTTTAATTTTATTAAATTAAATTAAATTTAATTAAAAATAAATTAGATTTAATTAATACTAAATTAAATATATTAATTTAATTAAAGGAATAATTAAGCTTTTTTTAATAAAAAGAATTTTATTTTTAGGGAAATAATTAAATAAATTAAAAGCTCTTTTTAAAGAAGTAAATATAAAAAAATAATAAAATTAAGGAAATTAATCTTAAGGTATTATAAAGAATTTAAATCTTAAGGATAAAAATTATTCTTTATAGGGAGGTTTATAATAATAAAGAATAATAATTAGTAAAAATAAATAATTATAAAATTTAGAGGATTTTTATTAATTAATAGATTTTTAGCTAATTTATATGCCTAATTATAGCCAGTTAGTGTTAATATAAAGGGGAAGGATTTCCCTATTAGGAAAAGGACCCCCTTAATATATATTTTTCCCCTTAAAAAATTAAAATTTATTTATTTTATTTAAAGTATTATTATTATTTCTTATTAATTAATTATTTAGTTCTATTTTATTCCTATTAGCTATAAGCCCTAATTATATTTTTTTTAGTATTTTCCTATAGAAATCCCTCTTTTCCTTTAGTCTTATGCCCTCCCTTTACTACCTACCCTATATGCTATCTTATAAGTTATAGTGTTATATAGTTATATTATTTTCCCTATTAAAATAGCTTATTATTATAGCTAACCTTTAATAAAATTAAGATTTTAGAATTAATATTATATATTTAGATAATTCTATATTAAGAAAAGTCTTATTAAAATTAATTAAATATTTTAGAATATACTATTTAATATTAAATTAAATTAATTTACTTTTATATATAATTTTAAATCTTTTAATAATAATATTATTTAGGAAAATATAATAAATATTTAAGAGAAAATTAAATAAGATTTAAATAATAATCCTTAAGAATTAAATAATAAAATTAATAGCTTTTTATAATAAGGTATATATTTATAAAAATCTAATAAATATTTAGAAAATTATTAAATTCTTATTTCTTTTATTTAATAATATTTAATTATATTTAAAAAAGAAATTAAGAAATAAAAGTATTTTATATATTATTATATTTATTAAGAATTTATTTATATTTAAGGGCATAAAGCTATTATATATAACATATTTATTAATATAAATAGCTAAATTAATTAAATAGATTTTATTATTCTTTTTAATAATTAATATAAATAGATTTTAATAGGCCTTATAGCCCTTTTTAAATATTCCTTTTTTTATATAAACTTTTAAGAGTTTTATTATTTTCTATTTAAAGCTAGATAAAATAGAAATAATTTTTAATTATTAAATTAAATAAAAAATAACTTTTAGAATTTATAATAATATAATAATAAAATTAAATTGCTTATATTTATTAAAATCTTAAATTAAAATAACTATTTAATTTTAAGAAATCTAAAAATAAATACTTTATTCTTTAAAATTAAAATCCTTTTTTATTTAATTAAAAAAGATTTTATATTAATTAAATATAAATTATATTCCCTTTTTTATTATTAAGAATT
Source organism: Thelonectria rubi (assembly GCA_013420875.1). Taxonomy (NCBI): domain Eukaryota; kingdom Fungi; phylum Ascomycota; class Sordariomycetes; order Hypocreales; family Nectriaceae; genus Thelonectria; species Thelonectria rubi. The sequence continues at coordinate 8,157 of WMHX01000298.1, forward strand.
TTAAAGTAATAATATTATTATATAATATATTTTATTTTAATTTCCTTTTTATATTTTTTTATTCTTTTTATTTTTAATAAAGGTCTCCTTTTAATATAGAATTATTTAAGGGCTAATTATTAATTAAATAGATCTTAATGCTCTTTTATTTAAAGAGAGTATTTATATTTATATAAAGAGTAATATATAAATAAAGGTCCTCTTTTTCTTTTTTTTCTTTTTCTTTCTTTTTATTTTAATATTCTATTTTATTTTTTTAAATTCCATATAAGCTATTATTATATTCTTCTTTTACTTTTTTTATAATGCCTTAATAATTAATTAAATAATAAATTTTAAATCCCCTAAAGATAGATATTAAATTAATTTTAAATTATTATTTCTTTTTAAAGGGAAATTACTTAATAAATCCCTTAAAAAGAGGCTTATAATTTATATTTAGATATTATTTTTATACTTTTTTAAATATAATATTTCCTATTTAATTAATCTTAAGCTTAAGATTATAAAATAAATATTATTTAAATTTATTTTAATTATTATGTAATTAAAAATAATAAAATAACTAAATAAAAGCTTAATTGTTTAAATTAAAAGTATATTTAGAATAAATAGGATTGCTATTATTTCTAAAGGGGCAATAAATATTTAAATTAAAATATAAATATTATTAAAATATAAAATAATATTATAAAACCTAATTATCTTAACCTTCCCTTTAGAATAGAAAATAATAAAAATCTAATAAAAGATAATTATTAAATAGTACTTTTTTATTAGATCTTTTATAATTAAATTGCCTTTTAATCTAGAATTAATAAAAGCCTTAATAATATTATTATTATAATATTAAAAATAAATTACTATTTTTAATATATTTTATATATATATTAGGATTTATAATTTATTAATAAAAGAAATAATATATATAATAATCTTTAATTAATTAAATAACTTTTAAAAAAATATAAATTATAAATAAATAATAAAATTAATAATATTTTAATAATTATTCTTATTAATATAAAAATATTACTTAAATAATAAATTATTAAGCCTTAAAAGGGTATTAATACTTTTAAGATTCTTAAAAAAGAATATATAATTAATATTATATTTCTTTATTATTAAATTATAATAAAATATTAAATTAAAAATCTCTTTAATAATTATAAAATTAATAATTAAAATATATTAATATATTTTAAATTTAATTTTAATAATTAGCTTTTTATATTTAATATATTTAATATTATTAATACTTATTATTATAATATTAAAATTCTTTATTATAAATTTAATAATCTTAAGAGCTAATAAAAAAGCATTATATATTAATATTAAGATCCTTTTATTATAGATTTTATTTAGGACTTTTTAATTAACTTTTTTATAAGCTAAATTATTAATATAAAGGTTTTTAAGCTATAAAGCTCTTTTAATCTCTTTTTAATTAGCTATTTTATATTAATTTATAATATAAAGAATAGAAAAGGTATTATCCTTTATAATAAATAATCTTATTACTATTTTAATTAAAAATAATTAAATTTAAAGCTCTTTATTTTCTAAATTAAATATATTATAAATAAAAATAGGGTTTATTTTTAATAGAGGTTTTATCTATTTAGCTAGACTTAATCTTAATAAAGAGCTTATAAGTTTAATAACTATATTAAATATTTTAATTAATTAATTATTAATAAGGTCTAGAATATCTTATGCAAATTAATTAAGGTAATCTTATTTAAATAAAATTAGATCTTATTTATATTTTAATTAAATAGAGTTCTTAATATTATTAATTTAGGCTTAATATTTAAAATTAAATAAAAGGCTAAATTAATAAATTAATAGCTATTAAATATATAATTAAAGGGCCTAAAAGGTATAATATATAATTAAGCATAAAGGAACTAAAGATTTATATTTAATATTTATAAAATAAGCTCTAATAAAAAAATTATCTTTAATATATTCTTTTTAATATTTATTATTATATAATTTATATTAATTAAGGAAATAGCTAATATTTTAATAATATTAATATAATCTCTTAATATTAAATTAATATAAATTTTAAATATAAATTGCCTTAATCTTTATAATAGACTTATTATCTAAATAATTAGATAGATTTAAAGTAAGATATAAGCTCTTTATATTCTTAAGACTTTAAATATAAAGTTTCTACTTTTCCTTCTAGACTAATATTTATTCCTTTTTATTTTTATAATTAATAATTAAAATAAATTAAAATTTAAGATTATTTATTTTTATTATTAATAAATTAATTACTTTTAATATAAAATTAATTAATTTTAAAGGCTAAAATAGGGCTAATACTTAAAATAGAAATTATAAAGTTAAAAAAGGCCTTAAGATTATATTATAGTACTTTAATTAGTAATACTAGTTCTAAAGAGGGGCTAGGTAGTCTTTAGGGTTATTAATATAAGGTTTTATTATAGATTTTTAATGCTAAATAATTAATTTAAATTTAATATAATTTAAGATTAATTTATAAAGCTTATTATATATTTTTAATTAAATTAATTAGGGATTATATTATATTAATAATAAAATATAATAATAATAAGGTTTAGGATTATCTTATAGAAAGCTTATTTAGCTTTATAGTTATTATCTCCCTTTTTAAAGGTCTAAAAAATAAAATAATAATATTATAATATTTAAATCTAAAATGCCTTTAGATTATTATTTAATAGGCTATATTAATTTATTCTATTTAATTTAAAAATAATTAATTCTAATTAATTAGGATTATTATTTTTTAAAAATAGCTTTTTAATACTTTTTAATTTTATTTTAAATATAACTCTTAAATATATATGCGCTTTTTAATATATAATTTAAAATAATATAATTTAAAATATTTAAACTATTTAGTCTTATTATATTTTTAATTTTTTCTAATAAATTTAAATTATATAATATAATTTATAATATTTTAATTATTAAATTAAATTAAAAGGATATTAAGGCATTAAATAGTTTTAATATTAAAAATATTTTTAATAATTATTATAAATTTATTAATAGTAATTTTATTAAATATAATTTAAATAAAAAGAATTATTATATTAAAGCCTATTTAGCAATTCTTAAAAGATTTAAAAGTTATATTTAAATATTTATAATTTAAGCTTTAAGTTATAATAAGCTAAAATATAGGAAAGATATATAGGAGAGCTTTTAGGGATATTAAATAGAAAAAAGGTTTAATAAATACCCTTTTAATTTATCTAAATATAGACTATAAGGGCTAAAATATTAATTTATAGCTTTATTTATATTTAATTAAATAGTTATTATATAATTTCTTTATAAAAGGTTAAATTAAGAGTTATAAGGGTATTAATCCTAAAGGTTATTCCTTAAGGTTACTTTTAGACTAAAGGCTTAAGTCCTTAAGGCTAGGCAATATAATAGCTATAATACTTTTAAATAATATATTTAAATCCTTAATTTTAATTATTATAAAAAATAGTATATTTTTAAGCTATATATTTAAATTTTTAATTTTAATTAAATTAGAAAATTGCCTTAATTATTTATAAATAAATAAAAATCTTAAAATTAAATTTAATAATTAATTAAATAAAATTTTTAATATAATTTAAATTATAAATTAAAATAATATAATAAATAAATTAAATATTAATAAAAGATTATTATTATATTAATTTTTTTATTTATATATATTAATCTTTTTATTATTATAGCTAATTATTTTCTTTAAATATATAAATTATATAAATATTATTTATAAATTTATTTTAATTATTTCCTTAAAAATATTATAATTTATTATTATATTTTTTTTTAATTAATTATTATTAATTAGAAATTTAAAATTAATATATTTATTTATTTAAAAATAAAATTTAAAATATAATAATTTAATTATTTTAATTAATATTAATATTTCTAAATAATTAATAAAAATAGAAATTAATTAATTAAATATTAAAAAGGTTTTTAATATAATAAATATTAATTTAATTTTTTAATTTTTTAATAATAATAATTATTTATTATAATTTATAAATAGAATTAAATTTTTTATTATTAATAATATTATTATAAATAAACCTAAAATAATATTAAATTAAATAATTTTTAATAAATTAAAATTAAATTTTAATTTTTTTATTAATTATTTAATTAATTAAATTTAATAGTTAATATTATATTAATTAAAGGTTATTAAATAATAATAGGAGTTTTTTAAGGTCTTTAAGGGTATTTATAAAATAATTTCCTAAATTATTTTTATTATTTTTATTTTTATTCTTTTTTATATTTAGGGGTTTTAATAATAATTTAAAAATATTATTATTTTTTTAATTAATTAATTTTAATTATAAAAATAAAAAAGATTTTTAATATAATCTTTAAATTTAATAAAAAAAATAATATAATTATATAATATTATAATTTATAAAATAATATATAAAGTAAATAATAATAAAAGGGAATAATATTAAATAAATAAAGGGATTTTTATAAGAAAATGCTAAAATAGATATAATTAGGGCTTTATAGCTAATAAGAATAAAATAAAATTTAATAATGAATTATTAAAAAATAATAATAATATTTTAAATAAAATAAATAAATTTTAATTTTTTAAGGGAAAAAATATATATTAAGGAAGTCCTCCTCCTAATAGGGAAATCCTTCCCCTTTATATTAAAGCTAGCTAATTGCAGCTAGGTATATAGACTAGCCAAAAATCCATTAACTAATAAAAATCCTTTAGGCCCTATAATTATTTATTTCCACTAATCATTATTTTCTACTATTATAATATAAAATAAATAATAATTGATAAATATTTTATTTAAATAAAGGAAAATATAAATATAATAAAGATTTAAAATAGAACTTATAAATATTTTTTCTTAATTAATTATAAAGGTTTTAATTTTATTAGTATTTTATAAATAAAGAAGAAATTTTAATTTTAATTTTAATTTAGTATATATATATAAGCTTTATATATAATATAATATATAGATATATTATATAAGCTATAAGATATTATAAATCTTAAAATAGATTCCTTTTAGCTATTTTAGTTATTTAATTATAGATTTTTAAAGTTATAGAGACTTTATTAGGAAATATATAGTAAGAGAAGGTGTTAGAAACCCCGGGGTGTCGGAAAGTCCGTGCGTTGACTTACAGGCCCGCCACAGGCAGAAAAAGCTCGCTGCAGGCCCGCCCCCCCCGCGGAGGCAGCAGTTACAGCTGCAGTCACGGGAGCAGTCGCGGGAGCAGCTGCCGTTAATTGCAATAGCTGCGGTTGACGCGAGGAGCGCAGTAAATTTAGGAGTGGAACGTTTGGAATGGTCACAATTGAGTAGACGATATAGGGGCCGAGAGATTGATTGAAAGTGCCTTGTTTTTCTGCAAAGGAAAGTCGCGAGAGTTGTGTTTTGTTCCCTGCGGACCAGGGTTCACCCGGCCGAGGTTCCGCCGGAGCCAATTAGAGGCCCGCTCCTTGCAGCAGCAGTCAAAAACAACAGCTGCAGTCAACAGCACCAGCTTCGAGCCCGCGAATCAAGTCAAAGGCAAGGAGCCCGCCGCAGCGTCCCCCTCGGTTCGATCTCTGGAGCCTGACCTGAGTTGTTTCTCGGCATTGGCCCATCTCTCGGCTGTTCTCTGCTGCCGGTCGCGCTCCGTTGAAACCGAATTGGCTATCCCGATTCCCTGGCCTGCCAGCAACGCAATAACGAAACGTTCCATTCTTGACCCCAAACTCATCAATTCGTCCAAATCATCTCCTGGATAATTATGGAAAGCACTGTACAGTATCGCCTTCAATAACTCTCGACATGCCCCATATCTCGGCAGCACTCCATCGGTTTGAGACTCTCCTCCAGCATTACGCAAGACCTGTAGGATGTTGGTACAAACTACAATCTTCCTTCCAGCAGATCACTGCATCACTCGCCATCGCTGATCCTTTCGGGGGCTCATTTACCCAAGGTCGACGGCTGTGTGACAGTGTGACCAAGCCTGTGACGAGGGTTCCCCGCATGGAACTTCGCAATGCCTACACCCAAATTCACGTTCGCGTGTCCCTGAAGTAGAGTCTGCACGAGGGCGTGCCATGGCCATTTTACTGGAGGGCCTTCAGTCTCCCCGGAAAAGCTTCAAACAAACAGCTTCGTGGACTTCAGGTCAAATGTTTGCCTTTGTTTCACAGGCGGCCGGACGCGTTGCAGGATGCCGTCCCAGAAATTGCCGACGATGCTGGGCCAGCACGCCGTCCGGCAGCAACATGTTTTGAGGGGTAAGCAAACGCTCCCGCCCGCAGACGGCAGAGATCACCCCTTGTCAGAGGGGCAAGCCACGCGGGGGCTGTGTCCCGCGAAGGGGCGCAGACACAGTGACAAAGGGGCGTGGGTTTAATAATGCAAGGTCTGAAGTAGAGCTGCCTGCGAGCAAGCCCCTGTCGTCGTGGCTGATGGCACTCCCAGTTGATGGCTGGTCTGTGTCGACGCATCTGGCACACACGTTGAGAGCGCTGGACTGGTCGGCGTGATTGGGCCAAACTCATTGTCAAATTGAAGAGAAGACCGCGGTAACTGTTGAAGTACTGGCGGTGCCTAAGCTACTGTCGCGATAGTTGATCTAATTCCCACCGGCCCTCCCCCCTTTCTCCCAGCCTCCTCAAACATTACACCCGTTGGACATGAAGTCACTGCCAATTCCTGCTCCCCCACACCCCATCTGCCCACCGTAGTACCCGCGTCATCAATAATAGTTATTATTGACGCTGCCGATGGACGACTGGGTAAAGTTGTTGTTGTTCCAAGAGTTGCCCGAGGGCATGATTGCCTGTCTGGGTTGACCCCATCGGCCCTCATCAGGCTCACCGTGAGCACCTTGGCCTCGACCTTCTTTAGGGATTAGCAGCCATGTTTGACCTGGCGGATGAGCTCGACTTACCGCCCGATGCATGCACTGGCTTGTCAGTCACGGTGTAGGCATTCAAAATGGCCCTGGCTGCCGCGAAGGGCTGCCACACCTTGTCCTTGTGACAATCGGCGTAGTCACACACACCCTTGACGATGAGGCATGGGATCTGATCCCAGACCCCAGCGCCTTCCATCTCGATGGCGATGGCACCCGTATCCCTCTGCAGCTTGTCTCGGAACGCAGCCGATCTGACGAGGGCGTTACCGCTGGCGACGTGTCCCGCGTGGAAGGTCAGTCTGTCGCCGTGGGGCCATTGCCGGAGCCGTTCCCGCGGGACAAGCTGGCTGTCGTCGCAGTTGAGTTCTGCGCACGGCGCCAAGCGTGTGACGCTGCAGACGGGATCCGAGTCACGCGAGCAGTTGTCGCAGGTGATACAGCTGCCCGCAGCGTGGTGCTTGTGCCGGTACGTCGACGGGAAGAGTTTGTCGTTGGAGGCGCCGGGGTAAGTGAAGTCATCGTCGTGTGCGGCAGCCTTGACCTGAATCTGTCCGAGGAAATCGGCAGTGTCCTCCTTGAGGAGCCGGAGACGTCGCCCGCTCGTCACGGCCGCGATGAGGCCCCTGAGGTCTGGGGAGAGGCGGCCGAAAATGTCGTCGATGGACTGTCTGGGCTCGAAGCGATCTGGAAATTGTCGGCCGAAGTCGTACTGGGTAATACTCTTGGCGATGATGACATCGCCGAGCAAGACCTCTTGATAGCGCCCTCGCCCGTCCAGCAGACAAGGCATCCCACCGCAGACTCCAACAAGAAGAGTAAGCTGCAGGTGGGGGAAGCTCGACCGCATGTCTGCAGCCGCGGCGGCTGCGGGAGTGGTGCCAATATCCGGCAGGAGAACGAGGACGGCATTGAAGTTCAAAATGCGCCCTGTTGTGTAAGTATTGTTGTCTTCTCTGGCTCGTCCGTATGGGCTGTCGTTTTGACGCCAAATCTCATCAAAGATATACTCAACAGCATCGGACTCAGTCAAGCGGGCGCAAATAATGCCGACTTCGAATTCGCCGCGCCCCGAGGGGCCTGGGGGAGGACGTTGGCAGGACATGTCGTAGTAAGAAAGGGGTAACTGGGCTTCTGTGATTAGAACAAGACTCCCTGCATGTCGAAGAGATGTGCGCGAACTTACACCTTTGTCGGACTGAGTAGGCCTCTTGATCCAGTCGCTTGAGGGTTCAAGAAGCGATGCAGATGGCAAATTCGTCCGCGGGTGGACTCAAAAACAAGTAGTCAAGCCAGGAGCTCCAGAGGTGGCGGCCACGTCGGTGGACGGGGGGTTAGTCAACACCAAAGGGCCAGGCTTGGCATAGCAAACGAGATGGACTGCTCGGTCGACCTCCTCATGCGCCGCAGCGAAGCTGAAAGCGAAATCCACCCAAGCCCAACAAGCCAATCCGAAGGAGGTGTCCTTGCCTGACCGTGGTGACTTCACCGACAAGGGGTTGCCGTCCGAAATGCACGTTGCTCAACGATGCCGGCCACTTGCATTAGCCTCCTCAATAGTCCCTTTGAGGCGTTTGGGTCATCTTCCTTCCGTGCTTGCTCCGGGCTGGGAAATTGCAAGACGCAGCTGACGGGACAAACGAGCAGGCATGTCGGGGAGTGGCGGGCCAGCGCGACGATGAATCGACGATCCCAGAACGAAGCTCCTTGAGTCTGTACGTAAAGGGGAGAAGAGCGGTTTCGAAGCGGACCACCTCGCGATCGCAGTGTTTTCAGGACAATATGCAAGGCCACCGATGCACCGTTTAAGCTTTGTTGAGCTGCAGAAGGCTTCTTCATGCTTGGGAGGTTGGGAGAATCCTGTTTGCAGCGTCCCCCAAAGCAAGCGCAAGTTGTCTAGACCTCTGGGCTCCACGCGGCTAAAATATATGGCGGAGAATATGCTTATGTGGTAGTACGTTACCGGCGCTTCGTGGGCTTCAAGAGTCGAGATGCCGTCATGGGGAGACCGGGCAGCTGTTGACGGCCCGATCTACTCTCGGGACATAAACAGTGTTTGATGCTGGGGCCTGGCCCTTTGATCTTTTGCTTAATTTGTTTGCTAAATGAGACGTCGCAGCCTCACGTTCCCCCTGAAGAGGGGGGGTAACACAGCAATCTCTTCGCCGCGACAACACTACGCCAGCTCCCGCATGCTGCTGTCAATTCAACCCCGCCATTAGGCCAGCTCAGCATCTCCCCTCCCTGCGCGCAAGGTTGGAGCTGGCAATGAAGGGGGATCCGCTGAGGGGTGAGTGGGTGATTTGCCTCAGGGGTTGGAACTTGGAACTGGGAGACTCAGTTGGCCACAACGAAGCCGCCCGGGAAGCCATGGGACCCGTTCATGTTACACATACACCCTTTCCCATTTCCTACATCGATACCCATGAAACAGGGCGGTCTGGGTGCCGTAGGACAGCGTTTCATTGGCAGCTTGAGAGCTGGATTGGGGAAGGGGTCTACATAGCACACCCACAACTTGAAGCCAAGGGGAGGGAAAGCCATGCGGCATCCGCCGGTGCCTGAATCTGCTCGCCGCGAGCTCCCAGTTCATGGCGGTGAGCCTGGTCATGCAACGGCGCGCGACTGTCCAGTGCCGCGAGGTGCCGCGATTGACGACTCAGGTCGCCATCTCGGTGACGCTGCCCGTAGGAACGAACCTAACGCGATTGAAGCCACGCGCAACATGAGAAAGGGCAGAGAGGGGCTTTGGGGTGTCTGAACTGCAGCAGGCGACGCCTCCGCTCGTACTTTGTTAGTGTCGTTGGCCATTCTCTTGGTCCCATGGGCATGGCGCTGACCGCCTGCGCCCCTGAGTTTTCGCGTCCAAGGCCGCCGCCTCTCAGGTTAGGGGCTGGGCGTTGACATTTCGCAAGTTCGGCCTTGAGGCACAGCCCGGCAGCTCTTCACAGTTGCTCCAACACCAGCGGTCATTGGAGCCGTCAACAGACGACAGAGCCGTGAGTCCAGTGGTTAACACAGTCGCCAGCCAACCAACTCTCGCAGTCAAGCCGGCTCTCGACGGAGCTGCCGGCTGAGCTGTCGATTGAGCTTCCAGCCGAGCCGTCAACGGAGCAGTCAACCCGACCCAGCAGTCAACAGTGGCGGCAGTGGCAGTAGCAGAAGCAGTCAGGGCAGCGGTGAGTGCAGCAGTTTGTCGCAGAGGCTCCTCAGCTTTGCCTCCCTCGCGGATGCAGGCTTTGGTCTGCAGCAAGCCCCCCTTCTTCATCATGATGTGTATTAATCGGTCCCCAGGCTTCACCAGGCAGCCTAGTCGTACGGACGCCCTCTCCCCTATGCCTCCATCGTCCGTCGCTTCAGCTCATTCAGTCATGGACCAGCTGATCCGGGTTGACGGAGATGTCTCGAGATCCAATGTCATATCCCACGCCGACACGGTCCACAACAATTACTACAATGGGAAGACGGCGGGTCGGTCGAAGCCGAGTTCGTATGTACCTATCCTCCTCGATGAGACCTTTGTGGAACGTCCCAACGTCTCGGAGTGGCTGCGCGAACAGCTCGGCCAGCCGGGAGGAAGGGCAGCACTCGTCGGGCTCGCAGGGACGGGGTATGATCTGGGCGGAAGCTCTTCAGTTCCTGTTCTCTACTGACAAGACGACAGGAAATCCCAAATGGCCGCCCACTATGTCCACCAACTCCAGGAAAAGCTTCCGGAGACTCTCGTATTCTGGGTTCAGGCCGGTTCCAAAGAGGAGTTTGTGGACGGTTATCGCGCCATAGCCAATTCCCTCGAGCACAATGGCCAGGACGACTCAGACACCAACGTCCTTCGGAAAGCACGCAACTGGCTGCAAAACGAATCGAACGGGAACTGGCTTTTGGTCCTGGATTCCGCCGATGATCCCTCCGTCTTAACATGCATAAGGGAATGTTTGAGAAGGCAGCGGCGTTGTATCAACGAGTACTGGATGATAAGATATTGCGTTTCAAAGAAGACAGCTCTCACACGGCTCTCGCGGCAATGAAGCTAGCAGAAGCCTTCCTCCTTCAGGGTCGTTACCAAAAAGCGGAAGACTTGTCTCGAAAGTACATTCGTGTCGCAGAGAGAACTCTAGGAGAGGACGACGCGGAAGCCAGTAAACACGCACAAGTACTGGTCTTCGCGTTGTCACATCAAGGAAGGTTTGCCGACGCTGCAGAGGCAGCTCTGAGTCTTGTCGGAAAGAGGACGAGAGCTTTAGGCGACGTCGATCCTCGAACAATCATCAGCGAGTTGGACTATGGAAGATTTCTCTTTATGAAGGGGGACCTGGGAGGGTCGAGGAAGGTTCACGACCAAGTTCGAGACAAGGTGGCAAAAAGAGAGATTCTGGATGAATCTAAGACGACATTGGAAAACATGCTAGAAGATAGGGAAATGGCGGAGACTGAAAGAGGCTTAGTAGAGATGTTGAGATCGATTAGGAGCAGTTTCTAAGCGAAGCAGAGGCGTTATGGACTGAGGTGTAAGGGAGACATTGATACTGATATATTAACTATAATAATTGTAGCGAATCTCAATTTCATCGGGAATTCGTATTATTTGGCGCGGCCCATACAGGCAGAGGCGGTATGCTTAATGCCCACGGGCTATTAGAAAGTGCGACGGGTATCATTGGACATAATAAGCTCTTACCTCTAAGGTCGTCCAAGAACTGTGTTGCGGGACACACGCGATCGAGTATCATTTTAGGCGTTGAATCTGTTGTCGCCCCAGGGCCACCAGATGTGATGTTGGCACTTCCCTGTTGCGAAGGTTGTGATTGAGAATGATCCATTGTTTAGGACTGTCTGAGTTGGGTGTCTTGGTGATAGACTTGTCAATCTTGTTAACAGTTGGAAGTGACTGTGTGCTGTTATTTGTGATGAAATCGGTTGTCGTACATCTCGGGATAACGTCGACTTTTAATAACTTCGACGAAGGAAAGACATCCCTCCCTTTATATCATGCAAGGCTTCAATAAACCAAGGAGCACGACTTTATATACCAGGAACAAGACCATTGGGACGCAAGAACAACAGCCCGATGCCAGCCTCCGCTCGGATTTGCCTGGTTTGGGCTGAGGTTGTCCTTTGTTGAGAGAGGAAGTTGGTGGCACGGTCGGGGAGGCTGATGTGGCTAGAAAGAAATTGGGAACACTCAGCCGTCCCCGAGGTTCCTTTGACTCCCGAGGTCAGTCTTGGCCGACATATCTCTTATAGTAGGCGAAGGAGGGCGTGTAAAACAACTGAATAGGCCATGCCTTCACATAGTTATAAAGAACAAGATCGAGTTTGTGACAAAGACTCCCCGCATTTCTTTCAGCATCTTTTGTCCATCCCACCCATCCTCAGCCCTAGCAGTTACGGGACGTGGATTTGAACGCCGGAGTCGGGGAGAACACGAGAGCAGCATGCCAATGACAGACGTGTCGGCCTCTACAATGAGAGTAGTTCAACAGACGGTTTCATGCATAGTGTGGAGAGTTCCTAAACACTTACGCCTCGCGCTATGTAGGTGCGTCGCAGTCTTACAGCCGACTACGTCCCTCGTGTTTTTCTTTTGACTAAATTTCCCTCAGAGACAAAGTGACTTACTTGAAATTTTGCAGCAATGTCATGTCTCAGCCCCTCCTTCTCGCGTAGGTTGGCGGCCGGGCGGATCTGTCCGGGTTCGGGGTTGATAAATCTTATTGGATCTGTGGGTGTGACCACTTCGCAACGACGCGCTGCAGTTATGCGTAGTATCAATTCCTTCAAACTGTGGAGGAAGAAGCGATGGAGAGTCTGTGTAGGATTCCTTATCTCATATAGGTACCAGTCTCTCCAGTTCGCACCGACAAGACAGATAAACGTAGTTCAGTCGGCATTTAAGGCCTTAAACCACCATCCTAATGGGGCCTATATCCTTTGTAGTCAGCCCTGGTTCAGTCACAAGATGCCGCATGGAGGTCCCTTAGGTGCTCATGCATGAACGATGGCAGGATATCTTACCCAGAGCAAGACCGATTACAATAGAGGCAGTCTTCTAGAATAGGAAACTCGTGTCTGGCTTTAGCCAGCTTTTTGCCAGGCAGTTGCTAGAGACTGGCACCTCGGAACTGGCATAAATAAAAGTGGATTTCAAAATTGGTACACTGACAGGGTGGTTCAGTCTGCCACCTTGTGCGGATGAGCAAAGCTGGAGCTTCTAGACTTCTCTCTCTCATACACACATACATAATCCCCCCCCCCAACGCCTCCGGCTCGATCCGCGGGCTCAAGTCTGACCCCGACTGTCACGGTTGACTGTTGCGGTTGACTGCTCCTGTGACTACTCCCATGACTTCTCCCGTGAGTCCGTGACTGCTCCTATGACTGTCGCTGTGACTGCCGCAGCTCTCATGTCTGCAGCTGTTGCCGTTTACTGCTGCTGTGACTGCTGGTGTGACTGCTGAAGAAAGCTTCAATCTTCATTGAGGGATTTGAGGAATCCCCCCTCCGCGGGGCGTCGGGCCTGCAGCCGGCTTCCCTGTGGGGGTCCTCCTGGAGAGCCTGCGCCAGGCTTCTGCCTACAGCGAGCCTTCTGCCTGGAGTAAGTTTCTTCTGCCTGCGGAGGCGGGCTTCTTTACCTGCGGGCCGCGGCGACCCTCTCAGTTGCCTGCGGCGCTGGAAGGGGTAAGCTGTTAATAAGGCTTTTCTTACTTGCGGGATTTTCCTCCCTTTATCTTACTATCCGCTTCTTTAGGCCTTAATACTATACCTTACTCTTCCACACTCTTCACTCTTTTAAGAAGATGGCAGATAAGTCTTGGGCCAAGGCGTGCTGTTTCTCCTCATCCGACACTGGTGAAGATGACAATCTCCCGCAACCTCGAAGGATCCCGGCCGGGCCAGCAGCATCAGCCCGAAGATTCCCCTGGTTCTATTGCATTTCAAGTCGGGCCAGCGACTCGGCTCGCCTTATCGAAGCTCAAAGCGATGAGGTAGCAAGCTCTCCATTGCAAGATTCCCAGGATCCGGGACAAACACCAGGATCAACTCTCCTCGAGCTAGAGAGAGAATCCCTGTGGAGGATGGCCTACGACGATCTCAATGAACGCGAACCTGATTTGCTGCGCGATCTGGAAGCTCTCATCAAGGATGACGCCAAGCTCCCCGAAAACACGGATATTCTGTCGCCCACCGGACTCTCATCAATTGCCACGTCGCAACAGAAGAAGATGGAGAACAAGCAATGGACCTACACATGGGCCGGTGAACCACGCAGGGTCAGAGACAATGTTGAAGGCATTTTGTCAACCATCACAGTCGCCAGCCCCCTCATTTCGACCGGCATGGCCTTGGCTCCTCCTTGTGTGTCACTGCCATGGTCCTTCATCTCCATTGCAATTCCGGTAACAACCGCCTTCCTTGCCGTCCCCTCGCAAAGCTAGCCTCTTCAGTTCTAACGATTTCAACCAGTTCATCATGGCAGATATCACGCAGATGCAAGATGCCATCAGCGGGCTTGGAAGAGTCACTTGCATCTTGCACAGCTACCGGATTGCCGAAGAGCAGTTCCTTTCCACCTCGACCACTAAGGACGACTTCAAGGATCATGTGAAAGCTCTCTATTCTAAAATCTTCGAGTACCAGGCATCTGTAGCGCGATACTTTGCGACCAACACACTTAAACGGCTCGGGAGAAGTGTGCTCCCCTCCACGAACTGGAAAGACGCTCTGACAGCGGTCAACGAAGCCGACTCACTCTGTCGGGTGCCAGTCAATGCCCTGGCCGTTCGTCTTCATCAATCATCCTTCAAGTCGCTTCAGAACATCCTCGAAAGCCAGCTGCACCTACTCAGATCCAACACCGAAAAAGCCTCGGCACTGCTGAAACAGGTACGCGATGTTAGGGAGTGGATTTCTACTATCCGGCCCTTCCAGGACCACAAGGAAATACGACGCCGTCTGGGACCTAGGAATTTCAAATCGGGCCAGTGGCTCTTCCGGGATGAGCGATTTAAATCGTGGCAGACCGGTCAAGGTGGCATTCTTCTCCTTCAAGGCGTGGTTGGCACCGGCAAGAGCAGTCTCACATCAATCACCATTGAGCATTTGATGGTCGAGTCGGACGGTCCCTTGGCCTTCTGCTATTGTTCCGAGGACGCGACGTTTAGCGACTCGCCCAATCTGCTCAGGCACGATGACAGCGCAAAGAGAAACGACACGTACAACATCTTCAGCGCCATACTGGCGCAGTGTGCGATCCTACCAGACGGAACCATCTCACCGGCCGTCTACAAGTCCTTTCAAGAAAGCGTCGACAAAGGACCCGGGAGATGCGCTTGGGAGTGGCCAGAAACGCTGGAGCTGCTCACCGAGGTTCTGAATGCCACAGATGCGCCAGTCACGCTGGTCTTCGATGCTCTGGACGAATTGGACAATCACGGCAGCTTCTTCGAGGTTCTCGCGAACCTGCGTCAAGCATTGCCGAGACTGCGAATCTTCTTTTCCAGTCGTCCGAACGTCGACCTGTCATCCCACTTTTCAGATATCGTACGGGTTCCGATTCAGGAGCAGAATGCTCAAGACATCAGCACCTACATCGATCATGAGTTGACGAGCCGGACCCAATGCAGGGACGTTGGGGTGAGTCCTGAGCAGCTAGGTAGGCTGAAAAGGGCGCTTACCAGCTTTGCTGGTGGCATGTAAGTTCTGTCACCTGTATTCCTGACGAACGGCCTCCTCGGTCAAAGGTTCACGCAAGCGATCTGACAAGAAGCCTGTTCAGTTTCCGATGGGTCGTCCTGGAGCTTGACATATTCCTTCCCAAGTCTCGGCGACAAGGACATGACCTGTACATCGGATCCGACTTTGAGGACATGCTCGTCACTCTCGAAATGTCAAGAGCCCCGGCTGTCGATAGGCTGTTTCTCGCCTACCGCCAAGTATATAATGACGCCATTGGGACCGGCCAAATACACAAGATGCGTAAACATCTGGTGGTTTCCGTCATGAGCTGGGTTCTTTGCTCCTTTCGCCAGATGTCCATCTCGGATCTAGTCGCCCTCTTGTCGGTGGAGCTGGACGAGCCAGCCTTGACCAAAGGCAAAGTTCTCCTGATTTGCAGCAATCTTATCGTCGAGACATCGCTGGGTCTCGTGCGAATTGCTCACCTTTCTGTTCGGCAATTCTTCGAGCATCATTTGACGGATGAACTTGTCAAATTCGATCCGCCGCACCAGCACTTGCGCGTCGCCATGAGCTGCATTGGCAACTTCCGTAGGCTCGCTGGAGCCACGAAGTCCTATTCAGCCCAATACTGGTCGATCCATTTCCGCAATGCGGCTACATCACCAAAGCTCGACGAATTGCGGCAACACGTCCCGAAATTCGACAGTCCACTGGACCTCACGCACAGCCTCATTGCAAGCCGAGGTCCTCTTGATATGAGAGATTCCCTCGGAAACACCAGCCTCCATAACG
Organism: Thelonectria rubi; assembly: GCA_013420875.1. Lineage (NCBI taxonomy): Eukaryota > Fungi > Ascomycota > Sordariomycetes > Hypocreales > Nectriaceae > Thelonectria > Thelonectria rubi. The sequence goes on from WMHX01000298.1 coordinate 24,576, forward strand.
CCATATTGCGTGGCAACCGAGAACAGGTGCAATTGTTGCTGGACGTGGATCTGGTCTTCCACCGAGCCTCACATCTCTGCAAAGTCCCAAACCTCAGCGGAGATCTTCCCATCCACGTGGCCGCATCTCGCGGCTTCACAGCCATCCTCGGCCTCCTCCTTCGGGCGGACTCAGACTTGACAACGCAGAGCGCATGGGGCCTGACGCCTCTTCACCTTGCTGTGCTCCATGGCCAAGAAGGCTTTGTCGCGGAAGCGCTCAGGTTAAAGGCTAGCTTGCAGGTTCTGGACAAGCGTCGCGGGACGCTACTACATACGGCGGCGTTTTGCAAGAACGCAGCCATCACGAAGCTTCTTCTCTCCTCTGGATTTGACCCAGAATTGAGAAATGCCGACGGGGATACCCCACGAGACGTTGCCCAGCGTCGTGATCCACGGCATGTGGCTCGAGTTTTCGAGACGCACGATCTTGTCGGGAGGGAGCGGGAGCAAGGAAATAGCGAGGAGCGGCCGAGTGTTGGGATTGCGGCTGCGAATCTCTGCTCCTCCTGCAACGTCGAGCTGTGGATAGAGGGGTCTCGCCACGGTCTCTCATACCCGCACTGGGCGTCCTTGGAGGAACTTGACCGTTCGGCCGAGAGCGGCTGTCCTCTCTGCCAACTCATTTTGGCTTCCTTTCAGAGAGATGCAGATGCGGAAAAGACAACCGGGGAGCGAGTCAGTATCCAAGCAACAGTCACTCTTGCCGCCGATGCCAAGGGTCATTCTCAACCCAGAGACGTTCTCTCAATCTCAATGGATGGTAGAGACATTCTGGAACTGGAGTTTTGTATCGATGGTCATGGTAACAATTCCCACTATATTCAATTGGGTGAACACCATACTAATTTCCGGTTTAGAGCCAACTCCCTCCAATGCTAGAAAGATACCGTTTCGAGGCAGGACTACCCATGGAGATGAACCTGACTCACTTCTGCGGGAATGGTTGCAGTCGTGTGACCATGGTCACCCTGACTGTCGCTACCTTCAGCACCCGGACCGATGGCCTACCAGATTGATCGATATCGGTCTTGGAGACTCCGAAATGGATCCTTTTAAACCCCGACTTGTCGTACACCCGGAGCCTGACAGCCGAGGATATGTGTTTCTCTCGTATCAATGGGGGCGGGATCCTTTCATCGTCACCACTCAAATGAATATCGACGAGCACCTGAATGAGGGACTGAGCTTCGATGAACTCCCTCTGCTCTTCCGAGACATCATGTTCCTCTGTCGGAGACTGGGGTTTCGATACCTTTGGATCGATGCCCTCTGTATAATTCAAGGGTCTGTGCATGACGGCCCCAACGACTTCCAAAGAGAGGGCCCTCGCATGTCAGGATACATTTCTAATGCGAGCTGCGTTGTCACTTCTCCCACCGGGTCACCACATGAAAACCTGGGGTCATTGTCAAATGCCTGGAACCTTCTCGATTTGGAAGCCTCTATTCCTGAAGACAATAGCAGCTTCCACCTCCTCCTCAGGAACCCTTTACGCTCTGCCAAAGATGCAATGCTCACCAGCGTCCTTTCTCGTAGCTGGCGAGCCCAGGAAGCGCTCCTTGCGAGAAGAATGATCCTGTTTGGGGATGGCCAAGTCTTCTGGAACTGCGCGTCATGTCTACGAGCCCAAGGGCGTGTCGGCGCAGACTTTCCCGTTTTGACTCCATTCACTTCATTAGAAGCTCAAGCCACCTATGACAGAGACGCACAAGCAATTGCAGATGGAGGCTCTCTTCCGTATGTTCGAGATTCGTGGTACAGGTATGTGGAGATGATCTCGTTCGGCCAAGTAGCCAGGCTCGAAGACCGACTTCCCACTGCTCTAGGTGTTATGGAAGCCATCCAAAAAATACTACCAGCTCAAGCCGGCCATGGCCTCTGGACCGACGACATTTCCCATGGATTGCTCTGGCTCCCTGTCCCCCGCGAAGGCGAGTCAAGAATGGACATGCGTCCCGCCCGATTAATGCGGCATCCAAGCTGGAGCTGGGCGTCTGTCAGTGCCCCAGTCTCGTATTGCCTACGCTCGACAGCAGGGTGCGAACACTTGTCGGAAGAGATCTCGTCGAATTGCGCCGTGGCTATTGGACGGGTCGATGAAGCAAATCGATCTGGCGTTCTCGGGCTTGAGAAAATGCAGGTCGAAGTCCACGGCCTCGTCTACCGTACTACAAGGGAAACAATCCTTGGACAGTGTGACTACCTCCTCGATCAAGGCGAGGTTGTCGAGGTACTGGACGCCGGAGAAGTGCTTACCCTTCTCATCTTGACACCTTCTGGGTACACTTCAACCGGGAACGACTTGCGATGGATGGGACTGATAGTACGTCAGTCACTGAACGAAGAGGGATGGGAGCGGTTGGGTGTTTTCTTGGGGCCTGATTGTAATGACGAGCTGGAGGGTTGGGAGAAGGCAGAGTTATCCCTTGTTTAGATTGTCCGCCTTTTTGCATTTCTCAACCTTGTCGACGACGCAGATTGAATTTCATCTCAGAACCACTAGGCCACTAAAGAATTCACATAGTTCTCCAAGTTTGCGTATCCATTCTTTGCAATAGCCATGCCGTCACTCGCGTCATTGGCGTCCAAGCCATTCGACGTTTCCCACGCATCTGGGATGCCATCGCCGTCCGAATCAACCAGTGCTGTTCCCCCGGCAATGTCTCCCACCCCCCCCATGCTGTCTTCGTCGGAGATGAGGGCACCTTGTGTGCCAAAGGACCGTACCTGGGCAATGAGCTGAGAATCGACGCTGTCGCGGGACAGGGAAGCGCCGACGCTATCGAGAACGACATCCACGGCATCTGTGGCGGAGTAGAGGGTGCTAGGACCAGGATAGTTGTATGGCGAGGACTGGAAGTCGATATCAGAGTAGCAAGTCGACTTTTCGCACAAGGCAGAGCCGTCGAGAGCCCCGTCGCGGTCTGAATCGTAGTAATTGTCTTTGACGTCTGTTCCAGTGTCAGCCAAGCGGATACTTGTGTCAAAATGCTGCAAGAAGCGTGACCTACAGGCATGAAAGTTCTCGTTTCCACGCGTAAAAGCCGTCACACTGGTACTGGGTCCCGAAATGAAGTAGTTGTGTATGATGTTGGCATAACTCTGGCCGGTGCTGTCACCAGCAATGTAGCCACCGCCACCACCCCAGTTATAGACGACCTGATATCCTGGTTAGCGATGGTGCTCACAATGCATGGCAATGGCTTCACATTGTTCTGAAAGTCGTTTACGCCCTTGACCTTGGGGTTCCTTGTCTTGTTGTCGATGTAGAGGTTTCTAAACAGGCTGATGCCGCCATCCGTCTGCATGAGCCCGCCGCACGAGTGCGTCTCGAGCCCCTGTGCGATGATGGTGTTCTGGATCGTTGTGTTGGAGGCATCTCCGTTGATGGAAAACGTCTCGTCTCGGCCCCAAGACACGCTGACGTGGTCAAATATGAGGCGGCTGCCCGAGGCGATGGTAATAGCGTCCTTGCCCGAGGTGCCTCCACGGCCCATTCGAACGCGGATGTAGCGTACGATGGAGTCGTCAGCGTCAGACCAGGACCAACCGTCTCCGTAGATGGTGATGCCCTGCCATAGTCTTGATATCAGCCAAGAGGCTCCACGACGCGTTGTAGGCCTTTATTAGAGGGGAGCGTACATCTCCTGGTGCCGTCTGTCCGGCGATGTAAATGTTGGATTTGACCACGATGCGGGATGAGATTTCGATGACGCCGCCGACTTCAAACACGACAATGCGGTTAGACTTGGACACGGCATCTCTCAAAGAGCCGGAACCAGAGTCGCTTCAATCGCTCACCACCATCAGCCTTTCTGTCCCAATCCGTGATGGAGGCTCGTCTTACTTGAGGTTGGTCACCTTGTACACTGTGCCATAGCGCCCGCCAACAGCGTTCCTGCCGAGTCCCTCAGCGCCAGGAAAGGCAAGCTGGGCTGTGATGCCCTGGAGAAGGAATGCTAGGGCAGATAGGGAAGCCTTCATTGTGGTGTTCCGGAGGAGACAGAGAACGAGAGAACGTAGAGCCACGACTATGCGCTGGCTTGGCTATTTAAGTTCCGTCAGTTCTCAGCGGCGTACGCAAAGCTCCGCCCTCTAGAAGAAGCGATCGAAACACTTCCGTTGTCCAATTTAGGCAATGGCATCAGTCCCGACTGCCCCGAACCAGCCATGCTTGCTGGCTTCTTATTTTAACCTGGGACCGATTGGTGGAAGCTGTCTCCTTGTTACCCCTGTCGTGGAAAATAAGCATCCGAGCCGTTTCTTGATCAATCCTGAAACAATTAAGCCTGAAACAATCCGCCATAAGTCACGGTTGCTCGGTCCCCAGAAAGTGCTTCTCTTTCCGTACGGTCGAGAAACTCTTTGGATCAGCCGAAGTAACTACATACCAACTTCAGACCTAGGTTTCCTCTCACTCTCAACCCTACGGTAGAGACTAGTCCCGCCGCTGCTTTACTCCTCCTAAGCATATCGCAGCCGATGACAGACCATGCCTTCATCCACCCATACAGGGGGGACCAACTCAATGTATTGTCGATGCTTATGATTGACCTAAGATGCACACTGTTTTATGAGCACTTCATATTCTCAGCCTTACACCTTTTGCTGCTTCCAGTAGCAAGTGGCTGCGCTTTTCCTACTGCCATAATTATCCCTGAATCGCTTGCCCTTGTCTATCAGCCCATAACCTCGCACAAGTGTGCATCTCACCACTCAAGCCGCCGACCAGAAACCAGTACTTCTCCAAGAACCAGGCTTGGGGCTCCCAGCTTCTTGGATCCCATGGCACTTCCATCTCTATTCCACGTCTTCCAGCATCCGCTCGCTGGCTCCCCCAGCAAACGAGTCCTTCTGCGTCCAGATCGTGGCACAGCTCTTCCTCGTCAAACAACGGCGGGTGGCAACTAAGCGCCGCGACCGCACGTTGGCGGAACTCGCCGAATGGTATGACATCCAAGTAAGGGTGGTGAGGAAATGTGAGCTGGCCGTCGCAAGGGGCTAGACTCTGAGGAGTACGGGCGGCGAAACGGGCCCGAGCTGTTGCCACTTCGCTGGGAGGGTACCCCGTCTCATGATCGATACTGTAGGGGGAGAGGCCGTCTTCGTCCAGGACTTCGTAGTTGAAAAGCCCAATGGCTATCGAGTTAGCAAGGATGGCCGCGTAGAAGCTGGACCTGATGATTCGAATGCTGTTTGGCTTCGGATCTGGGAGCGAGAGTAGGGTGGAAGCCAAGACACCACTCAGCCAAGATTCGTAGCCCCTGGCTTCAGTCTTGATCTGGATCAGGGCATTGAAGGCCGCTTTGCAGGGAGAGGTAGTGGTTGGGTTGGACGCACCCCCATTCTCTCCTTGGGCTGCCTGCTCTTTTTCGACCTTGAGAAGAGTCATCACTTGGTGCTTCTGGGCAACTGAAAGCCCTCGGAGACTTTCAATCACCGCTGATAGGCGAGTTTCTTGCGTTGGTTGCATGCCGGGAAGGGCTGGGGTAGTCAACAGTGTTTCCTGGAACGCTGGCATTTGGTCCAAGCTCGAGGACATGGACAAAGCAGACCTGGGCTGAGAAGTCGGGTTCATAGCTGAATTGTTTACCGGACCAAAAGTAGATGGGGAAGATGCAGCCAGCATATTTGTCGATTCATCAAGGGGAATAGGGTGCTGAAGAGAGGATAAGTCGAAGATGAATCCAGAGGCCACGCACCATCTTGCCGGAAAGATGCATCGAAGCTGGGAAGATGCGCATTGGGAGTAGCTGCTATGAAATGAACTGGAAGGTTTGAATCTGTTGTCTCAAAATCCGCTATCGGCTCTGTAGAATGGACATTTTGGTCGTTGGAGGCATCATTCTCCAGAACAATTGAGCCCTGGTCAACACCTTCGCCACCGCTGTGTGCTCCGAGTGCTTCTGGTCCGGAATTGGCCAGTAGCTGATCGAGCATAGCAAGCCGCTGCTTCCTTCGTTGGCCTAGTGTCGCATGAGCTGCTGTGAGAGGGGGGGGGGAATCATGTACGTACGGTATTTTCGGGATGCCGCCCGGTTCTGTTCCTTTCTGGAGTCGCTGTATCGACCTTGTTTGCTCTGAGATGCTGATGCTGCATCGCTGGCGCCATCCGGCCCAGTTCCCGGAGACATCGGGCCAGAATCGAGTGCATGTCTAGAGTCATCCATACCTTTACAGCGAAGACGGTATCCGTCGCTGGCGTCAGCAAGAGTGCGAAGAAGTCGCGTCAATTAAGGAAATGGGTCAGGGCACCCGAGCAGGTCAATTTGAGGAGCGGATTGCTGACGCCAGCCAAATACGGAGTTTAGAATAATATCCGGCAGCTCCGACCGCCGATGCTACCTGAGAACCTCGACTCGGCTCTCGGTTGTGTAAGCGAACATACTGTGAGTATGTTGACGACTGTCAGGCCATTACGCAGGATGATTGACGTTATAGGTTTCTCGGGATATTACTAAATGGGCAACAATCTTATAGAAGGCGCCGAGGCCCATGAGTGGCAGACAGGATGAGACATCCGACCCACGGTCGATACTCATGAACAATTTCTATTTCCCATGTCTGACAACGATCCCCTCTCCAACGCTGCTTGGGAAGCCATCACTCAAGAACGGGCAAAGGGTGGTGACGCTTACTACTTGACTTCGGACCAAGTTGCTAAGCAGTATCACGACCAGATCGAATCCAAGACAGGTTCCTACAACTTTCCATCATATACTTGACGCTTCCGCTAACTCTCATTCAAGTTATCATCACCGGTGTTACGAGCGGGAGCCTTGGAGCAGACGCCGCCAGAGTCATTGCCGCGCACAATCCGAAGCTCCTTATCCTTGCCTCCCGGTCCCTCGATGCCATCAACAAAACGATTGAGGCAATAAAGCCCACGTCCCCCTCTCGTACCAGAATTGAGCCTGTTGTCGTCGACCTTGGCAACCAGTCCTCCGTCCGAGCCGCAGCCACCCGGATCTTGAGCATGACTCCAGTCGTCGGTGTCCTCATCAATAGTGCTGCTCTGATGATGATCCCCGAATACACAAGAGGCGTTGATGGCATAGAGATGCATCTCTCTGTGAATCACGTCGGCCACTTTCTACTCACGAACCTAATCATGCCCGCACTCCTCGCCTCAGAAGGTCCAGGTCGAGTTGTGACCGTCTCAGCTGCAACGCACAGATTGGCGCCTTTTCGGTTTGACGATTACAACTTTGGCTCCGGAGAGAGCTATGAGCCTCTTATGGGTTACGCTCAATCCAAGTGCGCCAACCTTCTGTTCGCGCGATCCTTGGCGACCAGGCTTGGAGACAAGGGCCTCCTGAGCTACGGCGTAGATCCCGGCGGCTCCCTCACCAATCTCTTCTACAGAATCCCGACGAGCGATTTGGTCAAGCAGGGCTGGGCTCTCGAGAACGGAGAACCTTCTCCGGCTTTGAAAGAGAATCTCAAGACGGTTCAACAAGCAACCGCAAGCTATATCATGGCCGCCTTCAGTCCCGATATTGCCGGCAAGTCAACATCGGACCCTGCCTGCAAGCAGGACTAATGAACAAGCGCTAATACGCATACCTCATAGATAGCAATGGATGTACCGTTACTGCAGGCATCGTTGATAGCTCGGTTGCAGAACATGCCAGAGACCCAGGGCAGGCCGAGAAGCTGTGGAAGTTGACCGAAGAGCTAGTGAAACAGGAATTCAGTTATGAATAGGTCGATGCAGGATTTCAGTGTTTTCTTTTAATGGATAGAATGCGACAGCCTAGTAATTGGTGTGAATTTTATCTGGAAGTGAAGCTGTTCCCTCTTAGCCGAGTCCCTTGAGGTACGTACTGCACCGCCACGCACGGTCGTTTGAGCCACACGTATCCGTATTACACGCCCCATTTGGAAGGGGGTGTGGCTGACCTGGGTGCCTAGAACCCCACCGCGGTTTAATCGCTCGACGTCTCCTCAACAGTCAAGACAGCTTTATCTGATAAGCCCACCACCGACCGCATCATGGTTCAATTGCTGGATCTACCCTCTGAATTGACTCAGGCGATTTGCTCACAGGCCTCGCCAGCTACGCTAGCCAGCCTGGCGCGGACATGCTCGATCCTGCGCGCCTTCGCTCAACCCGAACTCTACCGCGCTCCGTGGCCTCGCCGTCACGACTACATTCCACTCGTTCGAACCCTCGTCAAACGGCCAGATCTCGCACGACTGGTCAAGCAAATAGAAGTCGGAGATGATTGGTCCTTGACGGACAATCGACTCATCTTGTCCGAGGACATTCAGCTCTTCGAGTCCCTGATGGCAAAATACCCGGGCAAGGACGGGAGGCCAGTCGAGATCTCTACCCATTGGTGGGAAACCATCCAAGACCATCGCGAACGAGACGGACTCTTCGATTCGGATCCGGAAGGCGCCTTGTCTGCACTCGTCGTCACGCAGATCCCAAACGTCGAATCGCTCAGCATCGTGGCTGGCTACTTCTGGGAATTCCCCTTTACGGCCGCAGGAACTTTGCCACACCTGAAGGAGCTTGGTCTGAGCCATGCCGACACGGAACTGGGCACCGACACCGACGTTGTCGAGAATATCCTGGCAGCCGCACCCAATCTCGACGTCTTCAGAGGACACATGCTGAGCCGTGTCTCAAGCCCTCTTCGCCACGACAATCTGACAGAGTTCTACCTCGAGTGTAGCTCACTGGAGGACGAATCGTTACAGAACATTGTCAACGGCCTCCCAAAGCTAAAAGCCTTTTCATATGAATCTGGCGGACCCATCGTGTCGGATGCGGAAGAAGCAATGCCGGCAGACGTTGTCCGAGCACTCGACGCTTGCGCCGGCACTCTGGAGCACCTTTCACTTGATTTTGAAGAAGCATTTTACCATGAGGGTGCGAGTCCCGACACCGTCATCTCAAACCTCAAGGGAATGCAACATCTCAAGACTCTTTCTCTTTCCAGGTCTGCATTCTACCATTCGGAAGTGTGGAGGCTGGATGGCAACCTGCTTGTCGATATGCTCCCTCCATCCATTCAGACGCTGACCCTCACCAATGGGTATCAGCATATAATGGAGGATGTCCTCCAATTGGCCCAGAATGCCAATGACTTTCCTCATCTGACAGAACTTGTGATTGAGGATATAGAACTAAGGGATTTGCCCAGTATACAAACCGCATTCAGCTCGACCAAGGTCATGGTATCCGCTTAGTCGTGTGAGGTTGGTGGCCAAGGATCAAGCTCATGCGAGGGTATACTGTATTGAATAATAGTATCTCACTCGCCATCTATCATAAAACGGAAAGTGTAGGACTTCGGCAGTCTCCTTCATTATTCTAGGCTAGTTGGTCGTAATTAGGCTTACCACACCCTAAAAGCCTAAACTAAAATACTCTTTATTAGTATCCAGTCAAGTACAAATTACGACAATACTCGAGAATACTATGGGAACGCTCGCTGATCTGATTTGATAGCGGCTTAGCTATACTCATTATCTGTGAAGTGCGCGATATGTTTCATTTGAGGTCTTAAGAGCGCCTCATCGCCCAGTCCCAGACTTTCGGGCTACTTTTCTCCGGATAAATATTGCTAATGCCATCTACGTACATTTCGTTTAGCTTGAAGTCATTGCATCTCCAAAACGCCATCGACAACTCTCCCATCATCTATCCTTGTTCCGCGCCAACTAGAGCCTAGGCAGATTCTTCCAATAACCCCGTCTCTTCATCACAGACTCTGCAATCCCTCTCCACGGGCTCAACATGTTGATCCATCAAGTAGAGGCTCACGATCGACCCGCTAATGGTGATTATGGCATTGATCCACCATGCGAGGCCAGAGTAGCCCATCTCAAGTCCTACCGTGTACATGTATCCAGACACGGCCGGGCTAAAGGCTCGACACAGGCTCGCGGTGGAGGCTGCTATACCGTTAATGGTCCCGAGATTCGCCTTGTCGGTGACGGCGTTGATCAGGAGAATTGCATTGGCGGGGTATGCCATAGAGGAAAAGGAGCACCTCCAGAGAAGAATAGCATAAACTCCAGCTATCCTCAGGCTGTCGGGCAGCAGGACGGCGTAAGGTGTGAAGACGTAAAGAGCCCAATATGAGACTGCCAAAGACTGGAACAGTCTCAGTGGGCCTAGCCGTTGGACAACAAAAGTGAATAAGAAAGCCGTGGCGAATAATGAGTAGATGCCTTGCACGGACAGGACGAACCCAACTTCCTTCGTGTCCATTCCATATCCGTTAATGAATTTGAACGGCCATGAGAGGTGTTTATCGACCCGAGATTCGGTGCTCAACACCATGGGGAACAGTTGGTCAAACGTCATGGTATGGCTGATTGATTAGCGACAGTACAATGATAAGGCATAAGAAACTTACAAAGCGAGGATGCCATATGAGGCAATATTCAGGATAACCTGTCGATTAAAGGCTGGCGTGGACTCTGAAGACCTCGCAATGCCTTGGCGACCAGGGATCCTTGGCACTGCCCGAGGTTCTCTCACCGAGACAACTTGAGTAGAGGGCCTTTGCTTTTTCCCAGAGCGAGAGCACACTGAGCCGATCCAAGTACCAAACTCCAACGCGGGGTCTCGGCGTGAAATCCTTGGGTTCGTTTCTTCCATGAACAAGGCGCCGATGGAGGCACCCACGACGAGCAGCAGTGCCGAGCACAGGTTGGGCAGCAGATATGGCCAACGATCCCAGATTGAACCCCTGGGGAAGAGTGTCGGATACGAAATGCACGGCCTGGCGAGTGCCCCTCCAACCATGGGACCGATGATAGACCTGCAATTGTCAGCCGATGGTGATATGGAGAGATGACCAGAAGTATACTTACCCCATGCCCCATACCAAGGGCATGACCATGTATGCGCGAGCTTGTGATGGTTAGGGCGCGCTGGTAAGGATATGTACGTTACTCACCTTGGTGCTCCTTGACGGTAATCATCTCGCCAACGACTGTCTGCATGACGCTAATGTTTCTATATCGCGAATTGTTAGGAATGAGACGTGGGATACGAGTGACACGGTGACGACTAACCCATTGAGAAGCCCTGCGAGTACGCGGGCCAATAAGGCGGTGAGGATACTCGGCGCGAGGCCGAGCAGCAGCATACTCAGTGCCGTGCCGAGGAGAGCGATGAGGATGACGGGTTTCCGGCCGACCTTGTCGCTGACCCGACCCCAGATCGCGCCAGTCGAGAACTCGGCAATGGCAAAGGCCGTAGTCATCATGCCTGCATATGTCGATATCTGGTTTCGGTCTTCGGTCTCGTGGAAATCCTGGATCATGAAGTAGATGTACGGGAAAATTGACGTGAATGCGATGGGCTCGCAAAGCCGGCATAGTGCTTGAGCGACGGTCAGGAGTTATTAGCTTCAATGATCAACGCATCGAGCCCTGAGCGGTGCGTCACGGAAACGTACCCAAGACTAGCATTTGTCGGGTTGGGAACGGCGGCGTCGGCTCGGCCATGCTTGCACTTGTTTCTTCTCTCCGCTGCCTCATATTCGGGTTCGCCTCCTGGGCGTCTGAAAGGGGGAAATGGATGTGCTTAACGGCTTTTATTGATGCAATTCTGGCTGCTGTCGAGTCCGGGCCCGTTCATACAGCGCTTGAGCTAAATGAGGTCAAGACAGAGATCAGCGAGCCCAATGTGACACAGGCGACGAGTCAAAGGCTTGGAAAGCAGGAATCAGGAAAGATTCAGCAGGTGAGGGGCGTTCGCAAGCATTTAAGTAAGACGAAATACCCTCAGGTGGGCCGTAATGTTGCAATCGAGAAGCAGAGCAACCTCAAAACGCGCATCTTGGTTCTGTGGGAGCGTGGTTCGGCCCGCAACTCCGCCTCGTGCTCCGTCGTTTTCCCGTGGCCGGCGATTAGTGCGGCAAGTGAAGTAGGGGTGAGGGAGTTGGCGGTCGAGCTTCATATTGCCCCCGAGGCCCGATGAGCACCCTCAGTGACACCACAATGAGGAAGACTCCTCGTGGTAAGAGGTTGCACGGAAGACTCGAGCGTACCAAATGATCGGAGCTTGTCTCTGCAGCATCGTTGCAGACCGACATTCTTGAACAACGATATGATGCCGAGGTGCTTGGTAGTAGAAGTGGGTTTGCTGTCACTTGATCCTGGTGAGGGCGTGTCCACATTCGAGTCGAGCGATAACGGACTTGAGATGCATCCATATTTGTGATAGTGCAACCATAAACGTAGCCGATAGGATAGTTGTGACTTGTGTACAGATCTACAGATGTCATGTTGGTGTAGGCGTTAAGACGGTATAGTTTGTTAGAACGGGCTCGGCAGGAAGACTCTCTTGGTAGACAGATGATGACAAGCCCATCGCCGAGGACTGTCGAATATCCCAAGAAACGCAATTCCAAGCAAAAATGAAGGCGTGCATCAGTCGGCAAGACAAAACAACGGGGTGGCCATGTGTAGTGAGTCGAGTATGAGAACTCATGGAGAATCCACCCAATCTCTGCAGAACAGGCGCTGCTCTATCTACGATACACCCATTAAATATAGTGCAATTTATTCTCAGGGGCATAAAATTCTGTTTCGTGCTTGCCGATTCTCCAAAGACCATAGGGCAGAAAGACATTTAGTATAAAGACATAGAACAATGTCTGCTTTCGTGGTTTTCTCGGTACAGGCTCGAGCAACTTCTTACCCTATAAAGCAAGACTGGGAAGCTGGGCCTTGACACACAACGCAGAATACGGGGTACTTGTTGTAAGGCTGACCTGGGCCTGCCCCATCTCTCCTCCCTGCCTAACTCTTGAAATAGATCAAAGAATCGTGTGCGTGGCACATAGGACAGGGCCACAGTTTCAACGCTATCCAGCCACGTGAGGACAAAGACCAAGGACGGTGAAAAGCTGACACACGGCACAAAACTGGACTAGACGGTTCATTCAGGACCTCCCATTCTTCACGCCAAAACGGTACTTTGGTGGCGCGGGCATCTGGCTCGAATGCGCCTCGGCGGACGATCAATAATGCGCACAAAGAAGCTAGGCAGTCCAGCCCAGCGAGTGGGCGCCTATTAATATGCACTCCCATCCTCTCGTTCCCATTCGCTCAAGCCGGCACTTATCCATAATAATTCAGGCCTCCAAGCGCCTCGTGCCAGTCTTGGCCGCCGGTTCGATAGCCGGCTTCCGAAATCCCCACGCAGCTTCTTTGGACAAGGGGGGCCGAAACTCGTTGCTCCGCCACAAATTTTAAGGCGAGACCTGAAGGAAGAAGAAAGTGCTAGCGCTGATGGCTCCGGGGCCGCAATTTTAAGTCATGGGCCTTGTGATCCCGCCGAGATGAAAAGCTAGGCATCCCCCTTTGCAAGAAGCTCCAGGCGCACGTCTTCTATATCACCAAACATCATTCCTATTACCCAACCTCTGACAGCCTCGACCATGAAGCTGTCGGCCTGGGCCTCCACATTGCTGCTGGTCAATACGGCTCTGGCGGTCAATGTTGACTGGCGACGGCTGAGGAAGCGACAGGGCGATTCGTCCGGGAGTGTTCCAGACGTGCCCACCTACAAGTTCAGCATACCCGTTGATCATTTCGACTCGAGCAACAAGGAGACGTATGACAACCGATTTTTCGTCAACGACACGTACTATAAGACGGGCGGACCAGTCATCCTCTTCGACTTTGGCGAGTCTGGTGTCTCGCCCGACTCTGCCGCCCAATTCCTCGCCGAACATGGCGCCACAAGTGCCCCCCTGCGACTCGCCGAGAAGCTCAGTGGGCTCGTCATTGGCTGGGAGCATCGCTACTACGGCTACAGCCGACCGGTCCCCATGGACGACGAGACGGGCCTTCCCGTCCAGGGCGCGTCTGGCTACGAATACTTGACTGCTGATCAGGCGCTGGAGGATGTTGCTTACTTTGCCAACAACTTCAACAAGTCGACGCTTTCCCTCAACGACGTCGTTGGGAGCGCGGAGAAGCTGGACCCGTACCACACTCCCTGGATCTTCATGGGCGGTTCGTATCCTGGAATGCGCGCGGCCTGGGCTCGGTTGCTGCACCCGGAAATCTTCTACGCGGCGTGGTCGTCGAGTGCACCCGTCGAGACTCAAGCTGACGGATCAATCTACTACAACCCCATCGTGCGTGCCCTGCCTCAGAACTGCACCAACGACCTGAAGGCGGCCATCAAATACGTCGACGATACTCTGGACTCGGGCCCCGACTCGGCGCTCCAGGCCGTTTATGCCGGAACCTATCTCGCCACTGACGAGTATGCCACGTTCAAAACTTTGGACGCGGCTTTCCTGTCAAGTCCCTATGAGATCGGCTCCAACTTGACATACGCCCTGTCCTTCAACGGCTACTATCAGAGCATCGGCCCCATTCACACGACCCAGCTCTTTTGCGACTGGATGGAGAGCTTCAATGCCAACGACTTCATTACGCATTCTTCCGAGGTGCAAACGCTCGAGCAGGAGCTTCAGGTCCTGTTCGAGAATAACGGAGACGGCAAACCGTCCAAGAATGGAATTGCTGCGTCCAATGGAGGTGGAAACAACGGCGGTGCTCTTGCTTTCGCCGCAATGCTCTACGGCATTTTCAATGGCAGGGCGTCCTTCTACAAGTGGCTTGACACCCTGTCATCATCGTCATCGAGCAGCGGATCGTTCACCGAGGCGGTTGACAGCCTGAGCTGGTCCTGGCAAACCATCAACGAGATGGGATACTACCAGGCGTCCGACACGACCAATCCCACAAAGGTCATCAGCAAGTACTACAACGTCACCGCCTACCGGGAATATTCGCTCGAGGACGCGACTTTCCCCAGCTTCAAGGACTCCAGCTTCCCCTCAAAGCTCAACAACAGCTACTTGCTGGAGTTGGGCGGATGGGACATGAAGGCTAGCAACGTCATGTTCGCCAATGGCGAGTTTGATCCCTGGCGATCCTTCTCCGTGGCCAGCCAAGAAACGGCGTACGGCGCGTCCAACCGAAACATGACGCAGAAGGTCCCCACGTGCAACCAGCTCCCCAGCGGGACGGATGCGTTTGGAATCGTCTACGCGGGTGCCATCCACGTCGAAGACATGTCGTCGGCGCCCTTTACGAGAGGCAGTATCGAGAAGATCACGCCGCTCGAGCAGGGCTTGGCGCTGTTCGAGAAGGCGTGGTCTGCTTGGTCACCTTGCTTCAACCAGAGCCGGGACGACATTAGAAATGGAAAGGGCGTCGATGGTAAAGGGAACGATGCGGATGGAAGTTCCATTAAACAAGACGGCGGCGATGATGAGAACAGTGCGAGACGTTCCAATGGTCTCGGCATCCTCGCTCTGGTGGTTATTGGCCTGTCAGCCATGTTTACCTTGGCATGATTCTGATTACTTGTTTATAACTAGATCTGTAGCTAGATAACTCATTGCATAGCGACACATGATTTCAACTCGATTCACGTCTACTCTTCCCCATCTATCCAGACGACAATATTCCCTGGCGGATTGTCCATTTGCAGGAAGAAGCGCCTGATATCTGCCTGTTTGTAGCGGAGACTAAAGTGCGTAATGACAAACGTTGTCCGTGGCCACTTCCGAACCACCTTCTCCAGGTCGCTCCATATTGTATGTTTTGTGCGCACCGCGTGCACTCTGTGCTCTTCGTAGAGGAAGCTGCACTCGGTTATGACGACGGGAATCCCATTTCGCAACCACTCTGGCTCGGTGGCCAAGGTTGCGGCCGTGGTATCTCCCAAAAAGGCGAAGACGGGCGTGTGGTGCTCGTTTGTGATGGTTGCGCCGGATTGACGCAGAGCTTTGAGTTGGGGTCCTTTGAGGGAGCTGTACTCGGGTTTCAATCGATGGGAGGTGAGGCTAAAGACGTAGCCGACGCACGGGACTGAGTGGTCGCAGTCAAAGACGGTGGCCGTCATATCCTTGAGTCTTCTCAGGGGAACGACGTCTCCGTGGCGCACGGGATGGGTAATGTGCGTATCGAGCAGCGGGTTCCGAGGAGGCGACTCGCTTCCGGAGTCGCTGGGCTCGGGCTCGAGCTCTACCAGACCGCCGAGGTTCAGCATCGTCTTGGCGAGGATGAAGGCGTCGAAAACCCTCTTCATCTCGGCCGGACAAAAGACGTCGGGCGGGTCCTCGCGCTTCACAAAGGCTGGCGACAGGAGAGTGTGGTCGCTGTGTCCGTGGGTGAGGAAGATGTGCTTGGGCCGCAAGTTGTTGACGCAGAGGCCTGCGTCGAGGAGCAGGTTGAGCTGGGGGATGACAAACGAAGTATGCCATGCTGCACGAGATTTGCCCGTCAAGACGTAGTGGCTGTATGGCTTTGGGAATCGCCACTCCAATGTCTCGGAGCGTGACGATTGAGGAAGCGGGGTTGCGAATCCTGGTTTCGCCATGGAGATGGATTGGTGAATGGTGTTTGGTCTGGTGGTTTCGGTGTATGTAGTGAGGATGAAAGATATGACGTCTCTGGGATTTATATCCATGCCGGAATGAAAACTTAATAAGTATAGGTTTATTTATTAGTAGATAATCGTCTTGCGCCTCCCGGCGTTGACTCATCCTCATGGCCGCGCGACCCACCTCAACTCGCATGGAAAATTGGAAATAGAAGTCGACACTATGAACTGCTTTTATTTCTCTGCCTGCCCATTCTTCGACGTATTAATCACCGGCATATTTTGACTGAGTCACGGCACCTAACTCTCTCCCAATAAAACCCCTTGAAAAGAACTGCGGCCCAGACTAAAGCTACCCATGATGACTCCCTCCGCCGCAAACAATCTGCCCGCCCATATCAGGCGCTTATCCAGTTATTCCCCAGCCAGCCCACACATGGCAAGAATGACAGCATCTGAGCCCTCCTCGGCGTTCACGTCACCAAGATAACCGAGTTTCCCATCGCCAACGCTGGCGAGAGCGACTGCAGTCTCACCAACAGAGTTGACGCCCCTCGCACTAAAGACAGCAGACTCCATGACCGAGTCGTCGTCGGTGAGATACCAGGCATCCCGAGGCGAAACGTTCTTGATAAACACGGCCTTTTGGCTGTATTGCGGCAGAAGAGTGGCAGCGATATTGGAATCCACTGCGTCTTTGTTGAGCACGAGGGCGGTTCGGTGATACGAGCCAACCTCCCACTGCAAGTCTGCCCGGGCGAAAAAGGGCTTGATGTTCGCGGGCGAGACGAAGCCCGAGAAATGACCCATCACCACGCATGTGCCGCCGTGGCGCACGTATTGCAAAACCGCTTCCCAAACCCTTGCGTTTGACGGATCCGACAGCGCTTCGTCGGTTATCAGGACAGCCGAGGGAGGAGGCGTCTTGGAGAGTAGGCGGATGACGTGTCGCGTTTGCTCGGCACGCTGGACGTCGGATTTTGCCCTGAGCTTGGCAAGCAAGGGCGTAAACATTTCGTCGAAGAATGGCAAGAGGTTGAGGGAGATCAGGAGAACCCGAGGGGTGGATGGGTTTTCGGTGGCCATTTCTATTTCAATGGATCGATTCGCGTCAATCGAGGGAACAAGTAAAGTGTTGGAAGGGCGTTCGTAAAGTTGTGGTTATGTGTCACGAAGAGGGTTAGAAAGCATGAAGTTCGCGGAATTGGGTTTTCCCTCCTCCGGGATTCAAGGGAGCAATTGTTAACCTTGACTCGGAAAGGGAAAGAAAGACTGCTTGGAAAGTGGGCGTTTGTTTAGCGTCGTGGTTGGCTTGAGACGTGCCGCAGGTAAGGCGGACTGCCGCTCAGCCCCAACTTTGCGGCTGAGCATACGCTTTGCTGAGATTGGGTCAAGAGAGAATCCATCTTTATGCATCTGCCGCTTTCACCATACATGCCGCGTTGCTCCGGCCTCCCGCATCAGAATGCCTTCTTCGACTCCCAACACCGCGTCGGAGCAAACACCGCTCCTGACGCCAGGCTCGGATGCAGCCAACAGACGGCTCTCCGCATATGCACACAAGCTTCAAACATGGTCGATTTTGACCCTTGACATCGCCATCGCCCTCCCGTTCCTCCCCGTCAATATCGCCCGGGAAATACTCAGGAATGCTATGCTTTCCAACACTGGGCCTGGTGAACTCCCCATCTTTGCCACGGCGCTCGCGGTCGTCTTGGGGCTCATCTTCGCGTTCGGTCCGACGCTGGTCTTCTGTCTCGGGTGGTTCTTGTCCTACCGGGCGGCAAAGCTGCTCGACGGCCTTTACAAGTCCCGGGGGGGTCGTGTCACCGCCCGAATTGTCGCTGGCATGGCAATGGCTTGGGGTCTGTGGCATTGTGTCGACCTGCGACGCGAATGGACTCGATCGGATCTGCCACCGCTTAGCGGCACGGGCAGCAGCATTCGTCTCCTCGATGTGTTGCCGGCCGACGTGGGTTATCGAATCGAAGGGGATCTCCGAACCGTGGAGCTGGGAGACAACCCGACGTACGCGGCGCTGTCGTACGAATGGGGAAATGCGCGCAAATCCCATTCCATCTCCGTGGGCGGCAAGCGGTTTCGCGTGACGGAAAACCTGTGGAAGGCGCTGCACAATGTCCGTCATACCACCGAAACGAGAACGCTCTGGGTGGACGCGGTTTGCATCGACCAGACAAGCATCGAGGAGAAGAACAGCCAGGTTCCCCTCATGTCCTTCATCTACCAGCGAGCGAGGAGTGTTCTCATATCCCTCGGCAAGCATGTGCCCCCTCGTTGGGTCGACAAGTCGGACCCGTCGAAGTGGAATCCTGCCTGGGCCCTGCAAACTGCCGACGCATACTGGCCCTCGACTTACTACTGGCTGGAGCAGCTTGCGCTGGAAGAGTACTGGAAGCGGTGTTGGGTCGTGCAGGAGATTGGCTCCGGCCTTTCTATTGACGTGTACGCTGGGCGGCAACCCATCCCCTGGACCCAATTTGTTCAGTTGATGACCTTGTACGCCGAGAAACTCCCAAATTCGGCGCTGCCTCGTCGCATTCTTCGCTTCGACCATCTTCGGCGAACCATGTACCAGGATGGTGAGACGTACATGCTCTCTCAGTTGCTTACCTCCTTCAAAGACTCCTTTTGCTCCGTCAACCTCGATAAAGTCCTCGCCTTTACCGGCATGGCTGTTGACTGTCAAGGAGGGTGCCTCCCGGTCGATTATGCAGCTGGCGTGAAACCGCTCTACGACGCCGTCATTTCCTTCCAGAACGCCTCCAATCAACACAACGTCGACGGAAAGATTGACATGGTTTACCTTGCGGCCCTTGTTCGAAGTTTACTCTCGCGCCAGCACCGAAAGGTGACCAAAGAGTACGAGAAGCCGGGTTGGATAAACCAGCCGGAATCGTGGGCATATTATTGGTGTGGAGATGAGGAACAAGACTTTTGCTTGTATGGACCCGAAATAATGCTTCTGTTTCCATTCATGGAGTATCTTCGAGCCCCGTTATCGGCATCGAAAGGAATGTCGGTGCAGAGCTCCGTCTGGCTCCCTCCGGTGGCTGAAGTCAAAGAGACATGGGCCTCTCACCCGGGACAAAGCCTCAGTGGTATCAAAATCATGGGCGCCATCACGGGTGAGATACAGGAGGTCGGGCCGACGTACGGGGAATATCTTCAGGACCCAAGAGCATCGCGGCAGTGGAGCGCAAGACTGTCGGCAAAGTATCCGGCAGCGTCGGACCAGAGACGGGCCCGAGGCCTCAACGCCAGACTCTTGGCGCTCCTGGGACCTGCTGCCGACTCTAGGCTGTCCGACGTGGTACCCGCACCGAGCTACGATGCCCTGAGTGACGCGTCGACGGCGAGTATCCCTGGACAGCGACTCTTCCTCGGGGGCGAGGACATCACCATGGGCTTGATACCGTCCAATGCACGGGTTGGTGACAAGCTGTGCCAGTTCTGGAATTCTTCTGCCGTCGCAATTCTTCGCAGCCGGGTTGATGGAGACGGTGACTACGACGTTGTTGGCAGGGGGCTGATGCTGCAACGCGGTGACGAGGTCAATTGGGATGTTCCGACCAACAAGACCATGTTTCGACCCGAGTCCAAAGGCGCCAGAGAACTTGATGTTGACCTCGACACGCTGAACCATTTATCATTCGATATAGTGAGCCTACCGGGCTCGTAGAGCTGTGCTTGGTGATCTCAGAGTGTCCCTGAGATGGCAAGCGAGCCTGGTCTTAAGTGGAGGTGTTGTCAACGTTGACCTCCCCGGGAAGCCGGAAGCTCAGGAGTCAGATGGGTGGCTTTCGTTGCACTTGGCTACCCTGGAAGTGCCCCAAGGCCGTAACATTTTTGTATCCCCATACCACAGTTAACTAATAGTGAGATGACAAGCAAATATATTGAATTGGTGAATCAACGATCTAGTACACCTTTACATGTTAGATCCTGAACTTAGATCAAACAATCACAATAGTCTTGAGCACGGGGCGTTTAGGAGTCTCCTGGCCATGGCTAGGAATCATTGCTCCCTGAAGGGCTCAGTTCTGTAATCCGTACTACTTGCCATTAGCTCCCAATGCGACGGCCTAGCTGTATCCCAAGAAACAAAGATGCCACACTGTTCCTACCGTGGCACACCGTGACACCGTGTCGTTGTAGTACGTCTGCCTTTCCACGACGACCGTCAATGATGCACTCTCGGTAAAATGACAGCCCTGAGCATCTTACTCCGGTATACCTATCTCAGGTGGCTCTTGCTCGACCCTGTCAAGCCCCTGACAGTGACATACCCCCGCCACGTCGCCTTTTGTGGGAATTCATGACAGCGTATGCCAAGCGAAACGCCAAGTAGAGCTATTATTTCCACACCTATAGCGCCTGAAATGTCTTGGTACGCCGTGTTGAGCTTCGATGCTTGGGTATGGGAAGCCCTCAGCTGCACACGAAGGCACCGAGGACCGGTTCGGCGGCCTCAGAAGGGCTGCAAGGCATTCACCCGCTCTCACCTATTAATTTTGCAAGCCTTACACTTGAATACATCACGTTACTCAGTCTGAGCTGTGATGGCCCCTAGAAAGGGGCTTGCGTTTCAGCACCAGAAAACACTGGAGAGTGACCAAGGCCCCCATGAGCGTCATGTCATTGGAGTGTCGACCAAGAAGTGGGACTTCGGGACGTCGGTAGACATCGTCGACGAACGAAGGAAAAGAACGCCAAGGAAAGGGGATCTTTGCTTCACGAACTATATCGCCATCGTAGTGCCAGCTGCGCAAGCGGATCGCCTCGCATCACACGCGCAGTTGTCTGGTTGCCTACCTGAAGTGCGAGTTGCGATCAGAACCGATGGTTGACGACTTGGACCACAATGGCCGTCGTCTCATCTATACCACGCCGATGTCTTGACGGCGAAGATTTGCCGAACACAGCTCGCGAGACGTTGTGGGAAGAGAATGAAGTCATCCTTGATCGAGCCGGACGGAAACACTCTACACTCGACATAAGGGGGATTTGACGAGGTGGAGTTCCATCGCCCGGTCCACAACAACCATACCTAGAATCTTAATAATAACCTTGGAATATATCCCGGCAGCCCAAGGGAGGAGGACCCATTGGCGGGGATTTCGTTTCAGCACCGGAGAAGAGCAAAGAGCCGCCAAGGGCAGCGCGAGGGTCGTGTTTGAAGAGGTGTTATCTGGAGTGGAGTTTGCTGCTCTGCGACCATTCAAACAGGGATGCGACGGCTGAGATGCGATTTTGATAGGTGGCATTTTATGTCACTGAAACAAGCTTCATTGCTTATGTCGATTAGGAATTCAACCGTTTCGAATAGCGGGCCGTAGGCGAATGTTTACGCAAGCTGGATGCGGGATCCGATTAATCCAAGATGAGGTTGCGTAACCACGAATAGCCCGAGGCCAGGGACTGATTCAAATGGTATAAAGAGCTGCAGGCCGTCTCATCTAATCCCGATTCTGTTCGTCTCCATCTTCACCAGCAATTCCATTCTCTATTCCCCATTACTCACTCATTTGACAAGCAGCGCTTGATCATTCTTTCTTTGCTACCAGTTTCAAGCCGGCTTGACGTCTTCAACTCTTTCTCTTTCGCTCTCAACAACCCTCAACACTCTTTCCCATCCCAAGATGCAGTACCGAATGATCATGGCGGCCTCCATGGCCCTTGGCGTCGCCAACGCCATGCCCGCCAACCCCCAGGTCACCAGTGCCGTCAAGCCCATGAGGCTTGGCAAGCGCTCTCAGCCCGCCAGCTCCGGCACCAGCGTCCTCAGTGCCGTCCAGACCATTGCCGCTGGCGAGTCCTTCGACGGTGGTTACTACATGTACGACCGTGGTGTTTCCTGCACTGGCCAGGAGGAGGGTGGCGACTCCGACGCCGTCTTCATCCTCGAGGCCGGCGCTACGCTCTCCAACGTCATCATTGGTAAGCTTGAAGGCCTTCTGACACCCGATGAAGATCACTGCTGACCCAGAACCACCTGTAGGCCCCAACCAGATTGAAGGCGTCCACTGCAACGGTGGATGCACTCTCAACAACGTCTGGTGGGATGCCGTCTGCGAGGATGCCTTCAGCATCAAGGAGCAGGAGGCCGGAGAGACTACCACCATCAACGGTGGTGGTGCTACCGGTGCTGACGACAAGGTCATCCAGCACAACGGTGGTGGTACCGTCATCATCAACGACTTCACCGTCTCCGACTTCGGCAAGCTCTACCGCAGCTGCGGCAACTGTGACGAGATGCCTGAGCGCCACGTCCAGATCGTCGGCGGCTCGGCCAGCGACGGCAGCATCCTTGTCGGCATCAACTCCAACATGGGCGACACCGCCTCCATTTCCGGCATGACCACCAGCAACGTCGAGTCCGAGTGCATCGACTTCGAGGGTGTTACCGACGGAAGCGAGCCCGAGGAGGTCGGCACCTGCGATGCTTCCGGCTCCGGCTCCAGCTCCGGCTCGGCTACGACGGCTGTCTCGACCCCCGCTGCCACCACGGCTGCGGCCCAGACCACCCCGTCCACTTCCAGCGGCGACTCCTCCAGCGACGACGACGAGGAAGAGTCCAACGATGACGGCGACGAGGAGTCTGGCGACGATGATGAGGAGGAGTCCGGTGATGACGACGAGGAGGAGTCTGGTGATGATGAAGAGGATGAGGACGACGACTAAGCGTTCCATTCAGCATCATTCTCCATACCTCGAGAAGAACGAGTTGTGTCACAGGCTTCGGCCTACTGACGTGAAACTGGCGAAAAGACCGTTTCTCTTTCGGACATGTATATATATATAGCCCGTATGTAGAAGCAAACAACTGTAAATGCTGGTCATTAATTTCAGGTATCTAATACACCCATAACATCTCGGAAAGTTTTGATTGATGCATGCTGAACTGAGGCAAGGTGACATATATTAACTGAAGAAAGGTAAATTTGTGTATATTGCAAGATTTATGACAGCGTAATCGTATGCTCTGGGGTCAATGTCTAGTTACATCTTGAACGTCCATGCATTCAACCTTGGCATATCCCGTCTACAAGGCCCTTGGCCCTGAGTCCCTGACCTGCAGATTGGATGCCGTCCTCAAATTCCACCGTCCACGCGTCACAGGCCAAGTGGTATCAGTTGGCCAACTCATCGACAAACCTCCTTCCTCTCCGTTCTACTAGGACGAAAGAATTTGGGAGTCCCGAGGGTCTAAGTATCTTTATACAGCCTATGCACCACACTTGAGATGATGCTTCAGCTCGGCTGCTCCGGGATAGGTTGAGGCTGGAGTAAGCTGAAGCGATTTCCTGTGAAGGGCTCGACTTTAACTTAGAACAAGACTTCTGATGCTAACTCTGAGGTCCATTGATAAAGTCACTAGCATTCCGTTGGTTAATTGCCAAATAATCGACCAAGGGACCGTTATACTTACTAATGTAGCGGTACCGAAACCACGCGATGCCCCCGGCTCAGCCAGCTTCCGATTTTATAAGCAGAAGACCCGTCGCGAGGGATAATACGAAGAGGGCGCAGACACACGTGCTCAGAACAGCCGTGTATATAACTCGGTCGTCATCGGATAATCGTCCCAAGTCCTTTGTCCACTCGGGCATCACGATTGTTCCTGCCTGGACTAGCCAAGCGACAACAAAGATCATGATGACAAGGATCGTAAATATAAATTGCCAGACATGATAGAGCGCTGTCGCGACGGAACGGGAGGAGGATGTCATTTCGTCGGATGGGAGGGTTTTGTAGGTTCCGTAGATTGGGTTCACCGCTTCAAAGTCACTCGCGCAACTTATACTAACCTCGGAACCGCCGGAAGCAAGTCGGTGATTTACATCCATCTTGATTGGAATATGCACGCACTTTGGTGTAAGAAGTGGCTGAGCAATTATGGAGAAGTTGGATCCCACAGGCAGGCAACTGCTGCGTCCGTGGGGCAAATGCGAGCCAGGAAGTATTTTGTGAATTATGATTGCCGATGATTTGGTGGAAAGTCGATGCTGACCTGATTAGAGCTACGTGTGAGTTTTTAATACGATATAGGTAGGCATGGTGTTACCCACGGCAGTGAATTCGGGGTTAACGTGAGCGTGCTAAAAGTCAGCGCTGAGAGTAAGTATATAAAGTACTAGGTATGTCTTAAGGCACTATTATACATACTTTCACTCGCGGGCTTATCTATTAATATTGTGGAAGGAGTTATTCAAATAGATACTAGTCGTCGTCTTGGTTCAAGCCTCCGCCGATGGACGTCTCAATCAGCTGCATTAATGCTGTACCACGCACCAAGTATGTATATAGGTCTATATGGTGATCTCGGTAGTAGTAAGGGGTATACAGTTCCCCAAGCCTCCCTTTCAATGGCTGCTTGAATTAGGTGTGGTCAAAGGAGCGGTTCCCTCAGCCAACCATTTAGTAGCACGACTAAATGGCTCCTGCGCAGGCGCCTCGAATAATATTTACATAGTACGTATTTTATTGCTGCTCCCCCTACACTATTGATTCCAAATGTGCCTGTCAACTCTCTTGGGGGGACAGTTCCCAATTCCTCGGTAGCTTGCTTCTCTTGGTCCAGGACAGGATTTGACAGGATTACCGTTAACATAACACGAAAAACCTTGAAAACCAAACTGCAGCTCACAGTTTCCGGGATTGTGGATGTTGCCTATGATTTCTTCCTTCCGCCCCTTGAGTTCGTTGACGTCCCAACACGCAAAGACGAGCTTGTTGCGGGGGAACTCCGCCTCGCGAGAAGCAATCCAGGCGAGAAAATCGGCGGGGAGTGAGACTGGACAGAGGGATATATTCATTAGCTATCAATCACCTCTGACTTCTCACCATGTCGGATACTCACTGTCGTCGTACTCGTAAGGCAGTCTCGTCGTCTTAGCCAATTCAGCCGACATGGCCGTCTTCACGAAACCCGGATGCACATTGTGAAGTTTGACCTGAGAGTTCTCGGCTGCAAAAGCCTGCATCAGTTTGACGGCGGCCATCTTGCTGCTCACATATGCACCTATCCTAGAGAATGGCGGGAATGGGATGCCGACCGTGGTGATATCAGGGCTCTTAATAACAAAAGGAGGAGTGAGGAGGTCAAACGATATAGCTGCGATGTAGCTGCTGGATAGAAGTGATGATCATGGGGTTTTAATGATAATCAAATTAATCCTTAATCCTTCTATCTTTACTGGCTTCTTCTTGCTTTCTTTATAGCTGCTAGTTTCCTGCGAATAACCCTATTTCCCCTGCCCTAAAGTCCGCAAACTCCTAACTCTAGAGCCCTAGGCTCGCCTTTCGCGACTATCTCGCGCCGACTTCGTAGCTTCCTCCGTGCCGACCTCGCGGCCCTAGGGCCGACTGCCCGACCGGTCGGTCCTTCGGAGCCTCGAGGTTCCGGGCGCCTGACAGGTGAGACTTAGGAAAGCGGGTTCTCGCCGCGCGTGATGCTCAGAATGCCGGTTCTTTTTGGCCGAAACAACTGCCTGTGCGATGCTGAGGGTTCCTAACGCGGTAGTCTTGTAACCATCGAGGAATGTGGCTGGGTCTGCATACAGAAGAGGCACGACTAGGGCCAGGGGACCGGCGGCGTGGACAACAAGGTCAATGTATCGGAAGTCTGGGACCGCGGCCTTAACCATCTCCCTCGGAGCGCTCGATTGCAGCAGGTCAACCAAGTGCATTCGCACGTCCACATGGGGGTGGGCTGAGCCGACCAATCTCGCCGTCTCCTCGAGAACATCGCTACGTCAGCCGAGAAAAACCAGGACGCTGGGACTTGACGCGGCAAACGAAGATGCCGTGGCCCGTCAAATATCTCCAGATGCGCCGGTAATGACGATGACCTTTCCGGCTGTAGAGAGGGAGGGGAGGCTGGGGCTGATGGCGGGATATGTGGCTGTGTATGTTGTTCGCGTGTATGAAAGCTGCGGTGGTGCCATGGTGGATGGGTGTAATATAGAAATGAGCCTGGAAATGGTTTGAAAGAGCTAAAGAACAACGGTAAAGTAGACTGGAGTATTAGGACGTCTATTGCCAAGTCGAGTGAGACTCCAGAAAGTCAAGTCGGGACTCGGGAATGTTTGGCACACGTCTTTGGGAAAGCCCTGTAATAGCAGTTGTTAGAGTTTAAGTACGTCAATCAACTGAATCAATATCCCACCTCCGGAATTCTGCAGAACAAAGGCAAGTGAATTGATTCCTTTGGTGCGTTATTTGTGGATTTGTCCATTGTTTACGGCTTGGTTGTCTCAACCTGTGGGCAGCACTAGAGGTATGCTCATTTGCCATATTGATATCAACGTTTTGAAACCTCCTAGAACAGGCTACCCTTGGTCAATACCACACTCCTGGGTATTTTCCGTACTGCAGACCTTACTAAACGCTTCCATCTCATCCACAGCTGCCCGTGCGGCACTCTTTGTAAAGTCATCGGAACTATCCTCCACAACCTGCATAAGGCGTCGCTTCCAAAAATCCCAACGCTGAGTCGGCTCCTCGAATTGACGTGCAACGAGCGGAATCTCTCTACTGGCCAAGTTCTTGAGCCCATCCTTGTTCAGGTCGCTATACATTTGCTTCCCGACGTGCGTGACCCGACGACCTGCGGCCGGAATGTGAAAGTCAATCACAAATTCACCCTCGCCGTCTCTGACTTCTTGTTCCTTCTCGCTCGAGGCTGGGTCCCTCTCGAGGGCGTGGGATATGCGAGCTTCCACTTGAAGATTCCCGTGGCAACGAGTTGAGCCTCTACGTCTTGTTGCTTGAAATAGACGTCGCGAGCGTTCTGTCGGGCGACCGTATCTGCACACCGCTCTACAAGATCGGAGGGCACCATCCAGTGCGCGTCGGTCCAGACCATGACGATATAAGGGAGGCCCTGCCATGTAAAGGGCTTCTCATCGTCGTCGGGTGCCTCGCCTCGATGAATTAGACGACGACTGTTGGATATGGCAACGCCGAGTTCAACAAGGTCTGGCGTACGTCGAGAGGGCCACTCGATAAGAGCGTCCTTGTAGAGTTCCCATAGGTGAGTGAGCGCGACAATCTCATCCGAGTAAATGCCCAAGTCTGGCACGGGAGTGGTTGAGATGGGTCGTGTGATGGCCTGCGCCGCTTGAGCGACGCTGGTTTCGCCGTTGTGGAAGGTTTTCAGGGCTGCTTCTGAGGAAGTCGTTCTTGGACGTGTTGCGGCCGAGCTGCGCTCCAAATCAACCTGGAGAGACGTCCCGAGCATCGTCGTCACTCAGTGAATAGTAATCGGGATTGACCATTTTTCCTCCTGATTAGTGAGATGTTGTGAACATGTGCCGCTTAAGACGGCGCATTGCCACATTATAGAGCACCCGCAACATCCGAGCAGGCAGCAACGAGACGTTGGCAATTCAACAAGCTACAGGGAATGATCCATGGGGCGCCAAGGCCCAAGACGCAGAGCATTCCTTTGCTGGATAAAAGTAGCGCGCTTTGAGGCCAACACCAACATTTCGCAGGACCTCCTGTGCTTGGTCGAGTCTCACAGCCCCCTAGGTGCCTAGATAACAAGACTAGTTCCAACAAGATGCGTGAGATGCACATTTCGACGATTGGCATGCAGTGAGCCACGTGGCCATGAGTATCAGCCTTGCCGAATGATCATCTTAAATCAACGACTAGCCAGAATAGCTCGCCATCCTTTTCGAGAGTTTGTAGAATGCACTGACTTGATACCTACGCTTAGCCGTCGTTTGTAGAGCATCTCTATCTGGTTGAGACGTATATCAGCCCCCTTTGCGTTATCTTCAAAACTGAACCATTTCCCTCAAGCTTGCTCCCCGAACCTCGTTTTGTACTTCCTTAATTGGCCTCCCTCATTTCAAGTTCGCACCTTGCCTCATACTCTTGATATACTCCCTCCAGGCTATGGTACCTTGGCAATTGGACCATGTGGAACATTGTTCTATCCTTTTAAAAATCAATTTTAGGTATTTAATCACTACTGGTATCGAATTGATAACTCTATAGTACATTGATGTGAGAGTCATCCATACTAGGTAGAAAGCGAGACGTTAAAATATAGCTGTCCTGCCTCGCTATAGGTGTTGATATTCTTCTTGCACCGGGCAGCTAGTGTACTTGACCCTAATGATTGTATTCCGAGCATCCATCAATTTTGTCTGGTCAAGCAACATCATCTCGCAATGTTGGATATGTTTCTGATCATCAACATACGAGTCCAACGGCGACCCACGAACCATGGCCCTGTGCATCTTCTTCCACATGAATGTGCAGTGCCTCAAGTGATACTCCCACGTCACGTATAACTCATGGTAGTCCCCTTGGGCCGCATGGGACCACGGAACG
This sequence comes from Thelonectria rubi, assembly GCA_013420875.1. Taxonomy (NCBI): domain Eukaryota; kingdom Fungi; phylum Ascomycota; class Sordariomycetes; order Hypocreales; family Nectriaceae; genus Thelonectria; species Thelonectria rubi. Next base: position 53,370 of record WMHX01000298.1, read on the forward strand.
GGTTTCTCGCCTTCGGAATCTACCCACCAGGTCCAACTCTCAAGTGCCAGAAACTTGAGCATCAGCTCTTCGTCAAAACATGCTGGCCGCGACCAAGTAAAGGACATGACATCAAACTTGCACCCAAGCTCCAATGCCTCAGCAGACGAGTTGCCGCAACCGAGCCTTGGCGTCGATGTGATGGAGTGTCCCTTGCAGCCGGCTTCTTCGGCTTGTCGGAAACCGGGGGCGAAAATAAATGCAGTAAGAACAGAGCCGATGGTGAGAGCCCCGATGAAACACCACAAAATGTGGCGACCCTGATACGGGGTATTTCGTAGTGGGTTGATGAATGGCCAGCCACGGGTCGACGAGCGGGATTTTGGTTCAGCACGGGAGCCGTCCTCCGAGTCGCTTCCATTCACGGGAATGTAAGAGTACGCCATTGTCCACAATGCGTACGGAGTACACTGGTTGGGTTCAAGGACAAGACTGTGTGAGCGGGCGATGACTGGTGGCTCAAGTGGTTGTTTCGTGACTTCGTCTGCATCTGGCAAATATGCGAGAGGACGACAGATGTCCGGGGATATACACACCATAGATGCTCACTGCCTATGTCCGAGTTTCTGTAAATCGTAATTGGCCACTCTTACGTGATCCGCTTCCCTCCCGCCCGTTCGCAAACATAAGCCGGTTAGCTTGGAACAGGTGTCTTGGTTACCCACCTTGAGGAGCCATCAAAGCCGTGTATGCACCGCCAACGTAAGACGACTGCATCTGGCAGAGTCATTGGCGTTCTTCTTCACGTAAAGCCCCTACTCGAAGCTTTTTGCTTGAGGAACGTACGATTCCACGCTATAGGCAAACAAGAATAATGTGGCAACCTACCATTGCCACCAATAACACATGCATCCTCGCCGGTTGGAGCGAGACCTCACTCACAGCGTCACAGGCGGGCTCCTGTGCCAAAGTACCCACCGGGTTGACTCAGCCAAGTCAAACAGGTTACGGGAGATGGCCACTGGAGGTAGATCAATGCAGGTATGCTTATTCTTGGCCGGGTATCTCGTAATCTATCAAACATGGATGAATCACCTAATAATAATAACTCAAATAATAATCTCTAGAACCTTTGCAGGACTCCACATTGGGAGGAATGCAAGCCGCTAGACTTATCTTTGTCTCCCCTCGTGGGTGTCAGACCATCCAAATCATGGATATATCGGCATCGTTGACCCGATCGTGAAGCTTCGCGAATGGCGATATTCGCAGAAGTTCCTCTGGATTTGTGATTCTTCCTCGCTACAGCCAATAGGAAAATTGCCGCGCCGCGGTTGACTTTGACGCAACCAACAACATTCCCCTGTCACGGGCAGACCGCTGACGAGTCAAGTTCCCCAATGCAGCTTGAGCTCGGGGGGCGGTCAAGGGTCCAAACCTTGACGATAAAGCGATGGAGGATACAGCCGTTTAATTTTCGGTCCGCCTCATCTTTTGGCACCGTCGATGGCTTCTCAGGATGGCCGAAGGACAGCTTCCTGGCTTGGTGACTCAAAGGACGTGTTGGGAATCGCAGAGGGGAGTATATAGCAGACAGAATCGCCTAATCATGAATTAGTGTGTCGCTATGCTGTGAATAGTGATTACGGTTACTTATCCGTAGAAGTTGTTGGACATTGGCTCATTTGCTCAAGCGTGCCGAGGGTGGCGTGATGAATCGGCGCTTGATGCAACATAGACATAACCCCGCGAATGCATAACGTTACTATCGGCTGTCACATTCGGGGTTGAATCTACGGATATACTACTTGATGCTCTTGGGGTCCACAAACAACACCAATAGCGCCGAGGGCCGGCACCGTCCTGCCGCAAGTTTCGCGCATGGATTGTGCCAGCTTATCTCGTGACAACTTCTCCAGACGCGGGCCGAATCGTAAACATCGATTTTGGCCTCCACTCCGCCTTTTTCGGTGAGCATCCGCACTATTCACGGTTAGGTATTGTGTGACGCAGGTCAGCGCTACGACGCTGGACTCTGCGGCCTGTGGCTCGTCCCGGAACGGGACTCGTTTTGCGAATGCTGCAGAACTGCGGCCAAGCTTCTAGAGTCTCTACTGCCCAGTACCAATCCTGTATAAATGGTGCATGGGTGCATGTGGCTTACGCAACCCTGGCGGCGATAGGGACTCATCTTGGTTTTTGAGGATCAATCTTGGACCTTATCACTGCATCGTCTGGGAAATCGCCGATTCTGACTGACCTCATGGCCTTGGGAGGCGACGCAGGCAGCAGCCTCATGTTGGAGGGGGACAAGAGACAACGGAAACGGATACAGAATCGCATAGCACAACGCACCTATCGTAAGTATCCATTCATCACGTGGCTCGGCTCTCTGGTCTCGCTGGGAAAAGGCCACTAGTCTTAGTGTGCAAGTCTCACAGCGCTCAGGTCGCAATCAGAAGCATCGGATACAAGCCCTCGAAGCAGCCGTCGCCAACTCCACCGCCACAAGCACCAGCACCAGCACCAGCACCAGCCTACTGCCTCCAGATCCATTGAACCTATCGGTAGATCTGATACCGCACGACATGCATTCCGAAGATACAAGTTGGCCCGTCGATCCCCTAATGACGGAAATTCCAACTGGCATCTTCGCCGTCCACGGCCAGACGGCCCTCCACCGTGCCGTGTGCAGTGGAAATGAGTCCCTCGCGCTGCTTCTGCTAGACCGGGGCGCGGATATATCCAAGCAGGATGGCGACGGAAACACCGCCTTGCACCTGGCGGCGGAGAAGGGGGGTGAGGGACTGGTGAAGATACTGCTCGAGAAGTCTGCCAACCCCAACACCATGAACAGTCTTGGACGCCACCCACTGTTCTCGGCCGTCATGTCTGAGAACGAAATCACCGTCAGTCTGCTGCTAGAAGCTGCAGTTGATGTAAATCTTCGAGATTCGTTGGGCAATGTCGCCCTCCATTTTGCAGTTGATTGCGGGTCAGAGAGGATAGTGCTACTCCTGCTAGATCATGGCGCTGAGATAAACGCATAGCTAAATACACAAAATGAAAGCAAGCATCCTGATCTCCAAACTATACAACGCAAGTTTCTCCAACTATTTCATGCTCCAAGACCTAGAGTTCATGGTCGTCTCTCACCCAGCAACCCGCATACCCCACCCACGTCTTTATGGGCATGTTTCTGTAATCAGGGCCTCGATCCGACATGTCGATCAGAAAGTTGGCGCAGTGCATGGTGTGTTGCCAGCTCGCGATCAGGCTATCCAGCATAGGGCGCTTCTCGTAGAAGGCTCTGAACTGCTTTCGCCACAGCAGAGCGCAGTGAACAATGTGATCCCGCTCCGAAGTATAGTAATACTCCGTCTCCGACATATCGTCAATGGAGAGGAGCTCAGTCCGGCCCTCGTCCCTGAATCCAAACCAGGAGCCGTCGGCTTGGTACTCTTCGACGGCTTTCTGGTCCATACATGGACCTGGGACCCAATGGTTGCTCAAGATGTCGTACTCGCAACCCAAACTCTTTGCCTCGGCCGTCGAACTGCCGCATGCTAGGAGCTTGCTGTTGGTGGTGATATTGTTGTGGCGGTAATCATATGAATCGAGAGCTCCAATATGGCTCGAGGAGCTATGAGCATGAACATGGCTTGGCGAGGAAGATGAAAGCGAGATAACAAAGACAACTCCCCATAAAACGGAAGTGAGTAGGAAAACTATGTAGTGACTGAGGACCGGAAGAAGCCACGCGTTAGAGGGGCACTTTAGTATCTTCTTGGTCGGACCGCAGACGTAGTCATAGAAGGTGTCGGGCCTGGCCTGTTGAGTTGCGAGACCTTCTTCCTTGAGGAACGGTTCACTCTCCAGGGACATTGTCATGTTGATTTGCGGAGGGGTGTGTTCAAGAGAGCCGCGTATTACGCCACTAAAGATTTGAATGGCTTTTAAAGATCGTGAATGATCGAAATTTGAGATTGGAAATCAAATGATCGTAACGGGTAGATTTCGTGAAGCAGGTTTGTCGTGTTTTAGCTAATGAGGCGAGCCTCGTCGATTTCCTATTCTTACGTAGGTAGCATCTCACGACTAACATCAAGTGGCAGGAGTAAGCCCAACATCAGCATCACGTAAGTTACGATACGGTTCTCAGCTAACGATAGTTCCGCCACATGCGCGCTGCGGATTCAAGAAGGGGGAAATCTACTAATGAATTCACGTTCAAGTCCCCTCCGTCTCTGTAATAGTGAAGCACGCGCTGGTTCCGCTTGACTCAATGGTTTCCATGTTAGATTGACTTGCTAAGCCCATTTCAAAAGGTGTCATGGTTGAACACCATGAAAAACACCAGGATATCTGCACTGCAGGCAACATATTGAATGCCGGGTCACAAGCTCGAGAGCATAAAGAAACCATCCGATATTAGGGAAAAAACGTCCGTTCATAGTAAGATCTATCCGGTAGACACCTTCTATTATCTGTACCAATTGTGCAATATCTAATCCACTACAAAAATGCTGCCGTTCTTCACGCTCTCGATAAGATCCCAGCGGGTACGTTTCTGCTTCGCCCATTGATGAATCTTTTCAAAGTCTCTACAGGTATGCGGCGTCGCTGTGTTCAAAATGAGCCTATCTCCCACAAGATTCCATTCCATCGGAGTAAGGTCACTGTGGCACTGGATAGACTGGCGGAGATGATTGATGCAATGCCCTGTCATGTTTCGTTAGCGATCATTTCCCGAACATCACACGACAAATCAGCACAAACCTATGTGATCCTCTCGCGACGGATCGTTTGGGTTGTTGAAAACGTGGTAATAGTCGGGGTGAAGCGCCTGACGAAGACGGTCCTACACAATGTCAGCCACTTCCAGATCACTTCCAATGAATGGATGTCAAATGGCTGACCAGGCAGTGGAGGGAATGAAACACTTCCAAGCCAGTAAAGTGCATCCCGGTTTCTGGCCATTTATATGTTCTTCCGTCCATGTTTTTGCCAAGACTTTCGAGGTCGATGTTCAACCCTGTGCTCCTTGATAAGTTTGCATTTCCGATAAGGGGATTAGAGTCTGACCGTCGACAAGCTCGCCCCAGGCACGATCTACCTCGGGAGACGGTTTTCCAACATATTTGTGACTACTGGTGTCATGATGCGTGAAGAATTTACCATCCCCATTGAGCTCAACACCTCCAGCATAATCGTACTGGATCAGTGCGATTTCCGACTTGACCGGTGCTTCGGGATGTGTCAGTATTCAAGAACTGCGTGTGCGGCTATTGCGACATGGTGAGCTTACTAAGATCTGAAGTAAATCCAGTTTCATAGGATGAATGATTCATTCGCGCCCATGAAACCAAACCGATGCTCAAAAAGAGAAGATTCAGGGAGACCGAGACAACCAGAAGAGCCCTCAATGTTCTACCAAACCTGTGATTGGTTTTCAAGAGCTGCTTGCCATGCCCTAAGAGGCCCTCATGCTCGAATTCATCAGTCTCCTCTTGGTGATTCATGATGGACGGCGAAAGACTGGTGAAGAAGGCGAGCTTGGTGCAAGGGAATGACGGAAATTCACCAAGGAAAATAAAATAAAAATAAAAATCGAGTAAGCTAGAATCGGTTAATAAGAATGTGTATGAAATTTCTATCCAGATATCCGGGCAGCGCGCTGTCATGTAAAGACAGTTGCATCACGTAAGCCATATTTATGCGACCAAGGGCAATACCGAGAATTTCTTTAACACCACGTAATACTCAAGTACTCTTTGACTATGCAGATCGAATGAGTCAATTGGGGTTATCATATAGGGTCGATGCAATGGCTCCCATGACGCGCCGGCTCGTCAAGTCACGCCAAACCTCTTCCTTTCCCATTCTGCACCATCGACAGTACTCTACTCAAGTCCAGACAATCTTCGGCCCCCATGTATCCATCACCTACGAATTCCTCGTCGTGGAGGTCATTCCTCCACTGGAAATCCCAATCATATTATGACAGGGCCCCGAATTCTGCTGCGGAAGCCAATGAGAGAGACGCCAAAAGCCTTCGAGAAAACCAGGTGGAAGGGGAAGGAGAAGTAAGAAGACCAAAACGGACCACTCCTTTCTCCTTATGTCGATCTGTGCCGTGGCCATGGTGGTGCCTGCTCAACCTCACAATTCTCGTCGTATGTCTGCTCGCTACATGGAGAATAGCCCGGCCACGACCAACGCTCCTCCATCACAAGGCTTTGACTGAAGACGGAAAGGCATTTCCGTTCGGTCAATTGACTTTTTCGAGATCATTTGCACCCTTGCCCTGTGGCAAATCCCCAAAAGAAGCCTTAGACCGTGGTTGCCATTTCGATATTATTGCTACGGCGTGGTTGCCACCGAAGTGCATCGACGACGAACTCGTTGCTCAGTTTGCCGCGGAATATCAGTGGCAGTATTTTCGCGACCCTAACGGAACCGAGCTCTTTTCCAACGACCCGGACACTCTAGGCTCACAGACGGAAGTGATCTGGACAACAAATTATTGGCATTCGGCACACTGTTTGTACATGTGGAAGAAGCTGAATAGGGCGTTAGTTCATGGGTGGATGACTGATGGGGAAACGATCCAGCAACATCATACGGATCATTGTACAAAGACGATTCTGAAGATGAAAGACCCCAATGCCATCGGAACGATAGTAGAGATTATCTATCCACCATGTTAGTAGAGCAATGGGGAGGACGGGTTGGTCATCTTTGTGCTCAGTTACCGAGCATGTATATAAGGCTGAGTTTCTTGGTTGGCTTGATGTCTAAATATTGGTCAAGATCTGTAACCTGTGAGATTAGTTGGCACGATTAGGATGGCTGAAGCGGGAATTTCGAACCCCACAATGTATTCCTCATTGACAATGATTCACTGGAGGCTGTATTTATCGCTGAGTTGAAGGACATTGACGACTTCATGACGAGCTTCGGTAAACGGGTGGGTGAAGGAAGACACGGAACGTACACGTCGGACCATGCCGGCATGTGGGAAATGATAGCAATGTAGTAGAGGTAAATGAAAGGGTTCGAATATCATGTAAAATAAATGGTCCATATAAGAGCTCTAATACCAAATCTAACCTTGATTGCAATACCCTTCAGCCAAAATGATAAGCCTACGTCGCCCTTGGGCTGGAGCCGAATTCGTGAGCGAAAGCACAATGATGCCTTTGAAAGTACCCGATGATGATCAACCTGGACCGATACCTGCGTAATCATGCCAGACCAAGTTCTCGGTGAAAAGGTTTCGTTCCAGGCCTCCGACCGAGAAAGTCGACCAAGGTCTTCATCTCATCCTGGCTCCCTCCTTTTTCGAGGACAGCACACCGATATCGAATACCCTCCTTACGATCCATTTGATCTTCTCCAAAGACGGTATAAAACATGTCAGCGGCGTAAACCTTGGAGCTGGACAATGGTCACTCGTTAGTAAGTAGTAAACGGAGGAGGACAATGTCAAGCAGGCAAGGAGCGAGGTAACTAACAATAGATAACTGTAGTATCCAGCATCGTATTCTCCAATAAGGTGAGTGAGTCGTGTTTGAGGATGACCCCATTCGTCGCCGAGTCCATGCGCTTCGGGGCCGTCCATGGGAATGATGTCGCTTCGAATCTTGTTGAATGTGGCAGAAAAGTTCACCTCCTCTACTGCAGCGTGGCTGACGGGTTCATGGATAGCCATGTCGAACTTGCCAATGGAAATCTGAGAGAGTTGGGAAATTGCCTCGTTGACGTACTTTGCTTGGACAAGACTGTTGACAAGATGATCGGGAATCTGCTGCGGTGGCGGTGTCTGCTCTTCACCATTGCTTTTGCGCCAGAAATCCAAGTTTTCCCCGGAGAGGGATGAAAAATGTCTGCTCAAGGCCTTCAACTGAGAAGGGACCCAGCACCAATACTCAAGCATCTGGCTGGGGGCTTCACCAAAGTCGACCACGACCTCGATGCCGTGGAAGCATGCATACTTGACCTTTGCTACCAGATCGTGAAGGGCATGGCCCAGCTCATGGAAAAGGACGACTACCTCGTCATGTCTCAAGAGACTCGGATTGTCCGTGGAAGGCTTGCGAAAATTGCACACCAGGGCCGAGGCCGGGTATTGGCGTGTGCCATCCTCTTTTGTGAAGCCCTGCAGTTCGTTAGATCTGGATAGAACCAATAATGTAGCGACAGCTTACTGGGACTAGATTGAAATTTGCTGCATTCGCAACCTTTCCGTCGTGAGTAAAAAGGTCCAAGTACAAGTATCCGAGAAAACCTCCACCGAGTTCTTCATCATCCCAGACGGTAAAGGCTTCTACATCTGGATGCCAGGTATGTGCCTCATCGACATGCAGTGGGGCAATTCGGAGACCAAAGATATGCTGAACAATGTTGAACATGCCGGTAACGGTTGTTTCCACTGGAAAATATTCGGCAATCTTGCGGTGATCAACAGCATATTGCTCCTCAAGCATCAGACGGTGGTAATATGAAGTGTCCCAAACATAAAACCGTTCATCAAACGTCTGCCCCAGGGATTGAAGGTGGTTCATCTTCAACTCCTTCAACTTGACAATCTCTTGACGACCGCCCTCGGTCAATCGAGACTGCAGGTCGTCCAAGAACTCATCCACAGTCTCTGGTGTCTTGGCCATCTTATCCTCGATCCGGAATACGGCATGATTAGGATATCCCAAGAGACGGGCAGCTTCGTCGCGAAGAATTACCGTCTCTCGGAACACGGAGATGTTCTGGTTGCATTTATTGTCGTCAGCAAGAAAGAGTTTTTGTCGAGTCTCCTCGCAAATCGCGTATCTCATGACCGGATAGTAGTCAGGAGGCCTAAAGGTGACCCAAAGTCTGCCCTGGTTATCACCCTGTCCTTCTTCAAACTTGGATAAGACATTCTCGGGAACACCTTTGAGCTCGTCAGGAGAGAACCACAAACCGCCAGTTTGGGCCACATTCTCACGGAAATCGGTGGCGAGCTGGCTCAAACGACTCTGAATCGTCCTGAACCTCTCTCTCAAAGGTCCAGCTGGCAACTTGAGGCCGTTTTTGACACTATTTGAGGGTGAGCTTTATTCCGAGGACCAAGATCCGATAGTTGTAGGGCTACCCTCAGATTGCACAATAGAAATTCCTCATAACTCACTGGGTTCTGAACCGCTTTGTCAGAAAATGAAGGGACTCTGCGTCAAGCGGTTCGTGTTTTTCGAGCACGGCATGCACCAACTTGAACAGACCCTCGTTCATTGCCGCATCGACGGAGGCATCATCGAGGAGATTTTGGGCCTGCCTGGACGCTTCACGAAGCTCCGGATCTGCCGACGCGGATCTGTAAAACACGAGAACATTGCTTTCCAAGGCTGTGGCGTTCTCGGATCGGGCCAGAGGCAGAAGCACGTTTGTGAAAGTGGCCGACTCGGGCTCGACATTCTCCAGGATTTGGCGCTGCACCTGGAGGGACTGTTCGATCAAGCGCCTCGCATCCTCGAGGATTGAGCTCGGGCTCACCGTGAAGACGGGAGGCGGCTGAGGCGGCGACTGCAAGGGCTCGGAAGGCATGACAATAGAGGCTCACTTGCACGGGGGAAGTACAGCGAAACGTTCGAAAATCGTAGTAAGACGGTGTCAGAAAGATGAAGCTGAGCAATGCCAAGCCGATCTGTGACTCTCGGTGGGTTCTTACGATTGCAGAATGACATGCCGAATGATTGAGGAGAGCGTTCGATGCGGGGTAGAATCATGGAATAGAACCAACAACTGAAGTCATTCGCATGCGACCTGCTTCAATAGGAACCTGTCTTATCTAAGATCTCCACCGCTAACAGGGAGCATGCCTGAAAGTAGAAGGTCAATGCCAGGTACCTTTGCATGCAGAGTGCTCTGCGATTGTTGGTCGGTTGTCATGCGGCCATATTACGTGATTCAACTCACGAAACGCCCGCTGGCTATCTACCTCATTCTTGCCCCGGTGGTTACTCCACTGCCACTAAGTCACCGGTACTAATAGACACTCCAAATCACGTCAGGTACTATGTATTCCATACCACTCATTACACCAGGTAATGACCAAGGGCAGCATCTCCAACCCCTTCCGCATCACTGACAAAGAACTTATGTCACATGTGGGTATACGTAGGGCGATCATTTACTAATACGATCTTCGACTTCAATGTTCTTTGCTCGACTAACAGCCACGCAATCCCGAGTTCGTCTCGCTAGTAACACTCATATGTGATGAGGTGAGCGTAGAATCGTACAACATGTGTTTCCGCAGACGTCAATTCCCATGAGACGGTAGTCTCGAACGCTTTTCCTACGTCTGAAATACCAAATCCTTTTACTTTCCGTACTGAGAAGGCCTTATCGATTCAATTCACATCATGTTTTCGCGAAAGACGACGCAGTTCGCCTATGCATCCTTGGCAAGCTCAGATCCCCACGAAAATAGCACCGAGTTGCTCGATCCGCAAACACAACCTGCATCGAAACGGAGACGCAGAGGCTGGAGAGCTGTTTTCCCATTCGCCTTCTTTGGTCTTGTCTGCCTGAGTCTCGGATTCATAGGCGGCGACTTTCTTCAGGACAGAGGGATCATCGCCAAGTTGACTCGACCACGCCCAACGAAATGCAAGAATCCATCGATTCGGCGGGAGTGGCGAAGCCTCAGCCTTGATGAGAAGGATCAGTACATCAGCGCTGTACGATGCTTGCTAAATCACCCTTCAAAAGTTAGACCTGAGGGTAGATTGTATGATGACTTCCCGTATATACATACCCAACACAGTCTCCATAGTAAGTACTACTTCTTCTACATAATCAGTAGATTTCTTGATCATTGGAAATAACTAGTGATTTGCCATTCATTGTCTAAAGTTGCCGAACTGACTCTATCGGTTCTCCAGCTCATAACACTGCCGCCTTTCTCCCCTGGCATCGATACTTTCTCCATGTATACGAGACCGAGCTCAAGACCACATGTGGTTACTCCGGACAGCTCGTGTAAGTCCAGCATTGAACGTATTGGCAAGATTGAAAATGCTGACAAGCCATTGACGCTAGGTATTGGGACTGGACTCTTGACTGGTATGAGATCAATATATCCAGCACCCAAACGTCTTCTCAGTGTGCTCTTCACTATTGTCGGTGCTAACTTGTTCAAGGGAGTCACTTGCCGACTCACCCATCTTCTCCAACACTACAGGTTTCGGAGGCAACGGTGGCTATGCCGCACCTACGTCTGTGGGCGGCGGTCACTGTGTTACAGATGGGCCTTTCTCTGACCTGGAATTACCCTTGAGTAACTCGGAAAACCACGTTCATTGCCTTTCGCGCGGGTTTGCCGATGGTGAGGTTGAGGGCCCGTTGCCTGGAGATAAGCTGTCACCTGCAGTCATTGAAAGGGTTCTCAGACAGTCCAGCTACGCCGTGTTTTCCCAAGAGCTAGAGAAGGGGCCCCACAACCAGATCCCTAATGGCATCGGAGGCGACTTCATCAAGTTTACCGCCCCCAACGATCCGCTGTTTTTCCTGCACCACAGGTATCTAGGAACCAAGGCTCCAGTCTGGTTTCTTTAATAATAATAACTTTTCGGCAGTCAACTAGATAGGCTTTGGTGGATGTGGCAGCAAGTAAATCCACGTCATCGACTACGAGCCTACGGAGGAAATAAGGAACACGACAAATCAGGAGAACAGGCAACCCTTCGAGATGTCGTTTCTTTGGATAAAGGGTTGATTCCTGATGTGAAAGTGGCAGATCTCATGAGCACTGAGTCAGACCTGCTCTGTTATAGATATCTCTAAGTTGAGGTTTTGGGCCCTATGCCTACAGAACGCCTCGATAGTTCAATCAAGCAATCCTTTCTCGGGCTATTTATAGTAGGCTCTTGAATGATCAATCTTGATTGAACTCATATTCAAAGAGGGACTTTCTTAGTGAAGCAACTGACAAAGTGCTCTCCGACATCTGATATCTGTGTAGTGTTGCTAGTTCTTTACGACCGAGCCAATCGAGGCCAGCATCTCCCACTCCCATCATATGTCAGATCTTCGTAAGTATTCAAGTGCTTTTAAATATAGATATGTATACTGGAAACAAATTCTCTTGATCAGCTCCCTTTGGCTTTCAGTCTCTCGGCATTCTCATATAACCGCTCTGGATCAGCACCATCTCTATCTATCGACCACTTTCTCAACTCATCATAATCACGACAGGTATGGACCGTCTCAAATATTGGCATGATCCAGTTTCGATTTTTTGACCACTTGATTGGGATCAATGTCATGTCTCCATTACACATTAGGCTGAGCCGGATGCCATCGAGGCAATGTTCTGTCCAAGATACATCAGATTAGTACATGTATTGTACAAAATTATAAGCAGACCTCAGTGAAGCCAGCGGCATACCAATGTGAGGTTTGAGGGTATCGTCGACTATCTCAGTGTAGTACTCTGGGTAGATAGATTTGCGTATCATGTTCTAAGAAAGTCAGTAAGGATGGAGAACTAGCCACATGAAACACTGGCGGATAAAGTCATCCATGTTTCTTCGCATGAAACTTACGACGCAGTGCAAATCATGAAACACAGTCACCCTTAAAGCATGTCAGGTTTTGTTAGACCGAGAAGAGTAGAGAGACTCACTGTGCCATGTACAGGCTGGTTTCAGGGTCTTGCCACAATCCGCCTCCCAGACTCTGTTCTTCCTCGGGAGTGACGAAGACATTCACCGCTACAATTCAACATTAGAACGCACTTCAAGAATGAGCCATCCGTGGCTTCACTCACCTCCTAGGAGGTCTTTCCAAGCTGCGTCAATCTCAGGACTTGGCGTACCGACATATGCGGGATCAGTGACAGGACGGTAGACTTGATGGTTCTCGTTGTATTTGAGCGTGGCGTCGAATTGGACTTGTTGATACTTTGGCGCGAGTTCTTTCGCTACCGTGACTATCAAGAGTTAGAAAGGACGTAAATCACGGCTCGTGTTTGTCTGCGCTCACCAAAATCGCTCGCTTTCCAATATCCCGCCGATTCGCAATTCCGTGATGTCGTAATAGTCGAGATTAGAACCTTGAGGAGAATAATGGCCAGAAGAACCCAGGAACAACCTGCACACATCCAGGCCTTCCTCCTAGATTGGCAATTCTGGCACGGTGTGCCTGTATTTTGATGAAGATTCTCTTCGAGAAGTCTATCCTCGGATTCGCCAGAGTCGCGACAGTATTCTGCGCTCGTTCTCGGTGATTTGTCCATGTTCGAAGTGTCAAATGCGTTTCCGCCCCGTAATTCATCTCGAAGGTGTTGTATCGCAATTCGAACTTGGTCAGCAATTAAAGCGCGAGAAAATGCCTTATGTGATAATACCGGACGAGTAACGGTATATCCGAAGATAAGCTGCGTCTAGGACTTGGGTAATGTAGAAGGACTGCATGTCAAGAACTCGGGCGGTGTCATTACGTTGGATTGTGAACGGGCTTACGGCTTATGCAATCACAAATTCATAATCGCCAACTGAACCACGATCACAGTCTTGGACGCAACATTATGATCACCGCAGAGGACAGACTGAATATCATGCTCTCAACGCCACACTTTCGAATAACTCAATTCCTTCCTTTACGCTCTAGATACATTCTGTCTTCTCACAATGCCCCCCGAGACGTGGACCAGTCGAATGAGGTTTCCTGGCCTCGGCCGGTCATACAAACAAATCAATGCCGACAGCGAAGAAGAACAACAACTCAACAATCCTCTCTCAATTGAGGGAAAGAATCTAGAGCAGCTTTTGCCCTACAAAAAGCCTCGCATTGTGACTGCAAAAGCGGCTTGCATCACTGCCGCCCTGATTCTCGGGGCGGGTTTTATCGCAGCTCTCGGCTTCTTCACCCTGCATCACAGCCACTCTAGTCCTCAAATCGACCGTGAAAGGCCATGCGGGAACTCCTCTGCTGAGGCTCTGTCGCGCGGGTGTTCCTTTAACCAGTTGCTTTGGGCCTGGGTTCCTCCGAATTGTCCAAACTACAAGAACGACGAATTTCTTGCTGCTGGGGATTGGGTATACTTCACCGACCCCGTCAGCAAGAAGCCAGCCACTGAAGAGGCATGGGGGCAGGCAATGGACGGTGATATCAGCCTTTGGGGCCAGAGGGGGGAACACCTGACGCACTGTGTCTATCTCTTTCTCAGCGCCAGTCAGATCATCCGAGATGGTTCCCCATTTCCACCACTATTAGGGTCATATGAGCATATGGAACATTGTGCAAAATTACTTATGGAGGGATTGAAACAAGACAAGACATGGAATGATGTAGAGACATCCACTGGAAAGGTTTGGTACAACCAATACTGCTAGAGTCACATCATAAGGTAGATAGTCAAGGTTCATTTTCGCACTCAGAAGACTGAGGCGTTTATCAACTTGCAATATCTACTAGTTTTCACCTCACTGAAACCTAAATCCTGAGTATTTCTCCCATGTATAAACTCCCAATCAAGCTATCATTATACACGGGTGTTTTAGCTTACCCCTACCATGGCCCGTCAGGTGGTTGAATAAAAATTCAAGGTAACTTCGATGAGATAATATCACCTCATCTGTGAAAATCGGAAGAGTTCACTTTCCCCCGTCTATTCAATTCGGATGGCATCCAATCATCCATGTTATCTAGGTGCCTCACCAACGTTTCTATTGCGGTGGTTTTAGCCAGGTTAGCATAATAATCTAGAGTTGGCAAATTTCCAAGGTTTCATTCCATCCCAGTGATCTCACTCACATTCTACGACCACATAATATGGTTTGTCAAAGGCATTGAAGGGCAGAATAATTGGCATCACATCATGCACCACCAAGGTTTACATTTCTTTTTCTTACATCACCCTGAGTCATAGTGGGTGTTGTGACTGCAAACTTCCCTGACGTTGGACGTTTACTCGGCCCATCAGTCTCAGGGACACCACGAGGATTAGGTAATTTCGAGCATTTGCTTTCTGACCTCATGTAGTTAGCCGTGATCGTTCTATGCATTCTGCAACCAAGCACAATCGTCATTGTCGCTACTTCGCCAGTGTGTGAACAGTCAATCGATGTATATTCTTGAATCCGAGTTACATGCTCAACTAAAGGGATTATATTAAATCACGAAGCGTAACCTCAGTTTCAGAACCAGCACAAGAAACACAAGAACACTCGAGTTCCAACAACACAACTCAATCACCTCAAGTCTCTCGTACAATCACCATGCGATTCTCTCTCGCCGTTGTTGCCACCGTGGCCAGCATGGCGCTGGCTGCGCCTACCACCATCGAGCCTCCCAGTTGGGGGCCAAGTGAGTCTTCCGCAAATCCTAAATGATCGATCTAACAGTATCCAGAGCGCTCTCCTCAACGAGATGCGCAGGCCGACTATATCAAGCGTGATGCTCAGCGCGATGCCCAAGCCGACTACATTAAGCGTGATGCTCAGCGCGACGCTCAAGCCGACTATATCAAGCGTAGTCCTCAACGAGATGCCCAGGCCGACTACATCAAACGTGATGCCCAGCGCGACGCTCAAGCCGACTATATCAAGCGTGACGCCCAGCGCGATGCCCAGGCCGATTACATCAAGCGCGATCCTCAACGCGATGCCCAGGCCGACTATATCAAGCGTGACGCCCAACGCGATGCTCAAGCCGATTACATCAAGCGTGATCCTCAACGGGATGCCCAGGCCGACTACATCAAGCGTGATGCTCAGCGCGACGCTCAAGCCGACTACATCAAACGTGACGCTCAGCGCGACGCTCAAGCCGATTACATCAAGCGCGACGCTCAACGCGACGCCCAGGCCGATTACATCTAGCGCATTGCCCAGCGAGCTGCTTACGTCAGCTGCAAGGCTTCGAAGCGTAACGCTCTGTGAGTGGACTTGCATGGTGGTCGAACGGGTTATGTTCAGTGTTCTAGCAATTACTTCAACGTAATGGACATCCTCTCTGTATCTAGCCAACTCCTCAACGTGTAGATAGATAGACCGATTATATGAACCCGACTGCCATAACAACTTCCGACCTTTGTGCACTTGCATGTCTGGGAATTACCTCAGTACAACCCGAATATCATTTCTCCGGAAAAGCAGCAATATCCCAACTTGCTAAGAATATCACATTGCGGGTGTCTCAATAAGAAAGTTATCTCCTCCTGCCACAATGGGTCATGGCGAAAGACAACGATCCACATTATATGTCTAAAAGTCCGGAGGCAAGGCGTTCACCAAAACAGACATACTAAGACGCACCCAAATGAAAGCTAGGTACTTACCCAGGCCAGCCATCTTGGTGGTATAGTAGTAAAATCCATCACCCAAGCTTATTGGCCTCTCCCGAATACAGACCATGCACCCTCTTATTAACTCAGCGCCATACAGCCACACACCATCTCCAAACTCAGGCCATATCTTCAGTACGTGGTGACGAACCAGCCAACTACAAACAGTTGCATCGTTTCTCAATTGACTTTCTTCTGGGATGATCTGGACATATCTAGTCGAACTCAGTCGCCCATCCAAGCAGGATCCTTGACCCACTCTGGATAATTACAATGCGAAACGCGACATTCGTCTGAACCACGAACATGACCGAGAACGAGAGTGTTACTAGGGTGACTATTAGGTGTGAGAGATAGAATGAATAAAAATCCGACATTAAATTGCTAATTCGATGCCTTGCTTACCTGAGAATCGGTACGGAATGGTAGCATCCCGACCGGCAAGAGTCTTCCCGTAGTAAGCACCCTCGACTACTTCTCGTAAAACTTTTACAGCTGACCGAGACCAGGCGGTAATAATAAAGGAATAATTAACACAGTCACCCTGGAAAGTAGATAAGCCAGCCTCTCGGAATAATAAGCTGCCGTTCCCCAACTTCTCATCACGAGGTCCGCCGCATTGCCCTCCGTCAGACTACCCTACAGTCTATTGGACTTTGGGCTGCGCTAAACTTCCTCCGGCTTACCATTAGTTAGTGTGGCAAAAGCAAGCCTGAGAGCAGGGAATGTGCCGACTTGCCGTCTTACTCAATCTCCTCGACTGCCGCCATTTATGCCTGGACTGTTGGGTACTCCGCTGAGCTTCCCAAACTCGAAGGCAGGGAGGAATGAGGATGCACGCATAGGCTTGGGTAATTGAACAGGAAGCACCGATTTGCGTTGTTGTCGGCAAAGGATGTTTACGGGAGGAATGAGCCTGCCAAGTCCCTCATCGAGTACATGCATTCCCCGCGACATTTCCGGTCGTCTGGTCGGCTCCGAGCAAAGCCGCCGCCTTCTGCTGCCTCTCAGGTCACACAGCCTCTGGACATGGCGGAGCTTCTCGACCGGGCATCGGGGTTGAGGCATTGTGTTCGCTGATCATGACCAGCAGCGACGACGACGTGTGCATCCTCCAGAGGCCCCCAAGGCACAGGCGGGGGGACGGGGCTCTCAACGGAGTCAAACAAGATTGGTGCCCGAGATTACGCTGTCCAACAATTCCCAGAAAAGGCTTAAGCAGCCAGGTCCAATTGCTGGTCTGGAACGGAGGCCGAGCCGGTCAACGCCTTTGCGGGGAGCCAGTGAGATTTTAGTCTACGCCTCTGGCTTTCAGCTCAATGGTCCCCTGACCAAAGTTCGCCCTTCTGCTGACCCCCTTCAGACGGCATTATTAGAAATAAATTGCCTTGCAGGGCCCCGCGGGGATCCTGCGGACGGCCTCGCCCGTGGCTGTGTCGTTCGCTTTCTATTTGTCCATCCTGTTCTGGACCCAATGGTTCGGCTGCGCCTTGGTGTCAAGATGGCTTGTTGATTTCGCCCCAAAGTTGAGGCTTAAAAAAAAAGATCCGAAATAATAAAAGGGGTGTGTGGTTGTGAATCCTTGACAGTCAGGCCATCATCCCTCGACAATCTTTCCTCGACTTCCCAAAGAGCCAGGATGCACGTCAAATTCTCATTCGTCGCGAACCTCGCCTTGTTGGCTTTCGCCAACGCTCAATCTGCCGACCTATTGTCAACTGCTCTCGAGAACTATGACGACCTCTCCCTCTTCCGCTCCCTCCTCGCGGCCTCTCCCAAGGCCCTTCAGAATGTCCTTTCCGAGAGGAGTAGCAACGTCACGGTCCTAGTCCCTACCAACGATGCAATTACTACCTACCTCTCAAGCTCCGGGATCAAGAGCGTTTCTTCGCTCGGGACTGACGATTTGGAGATCTTCTTCTCCTACCACATCATGTCAGCCTCGCTGAAGAGCACCGATTTCGACGACGATCGAGGCAGCGTCGTGCCCACCCTGCTGAAGAAGTCCGAGTTCAACAACCGAACTGCCGGCGCGCAGCTCACCCAGGAGTATGGAACAGGAGCAACCGGCCAGGTCCTGATTGCCTCTAGCGCATCAGCCTCGAGCAGCCGCTTCAAGAGGCAGGACATGAAGGGTCCCACCGTGAATCTGCGAGCCGGGTTGGCTCAGGATGCTCAGATGACGGCCATTGATGGGTCATGGGGATCCAAGAACGTGAACACCTTCCAAGTCGTTGACAGGTGAGCATTAACCGCCTGTTGCGCAATTGCTTCTCGCTCTGACCTTTCTCTTCCACTTCAGTGTGCTTCTGCCTCCTAGGGCTTGTTCGACCACTATCCGATCCATCAAAGATAAACTTTCCGCCCTGGACGCGGCTCTCAACAAGACGCAATTGTGGCCTACTCTCGACACGACCCGCAATGTTACCTGCCTGGCTCCTTCATCTACCGCCTTCAAGACGGCCGGAAATCCTCAGGAGTCGTTGCCCAAGGACAATCTTACTCATGCCTTATTGTACGTGCCACGGCCAGCCCTTGATGCAGCACCCGCTAATACTTACTCGTACAGGGCCCACACATTGAAGGAAGTCACCTACACGACCTTCTTGAAGGATGGAATGGTTCTCGATACCTACGACAACAGCACCGTCACTGTCCATATCAAGGGTGATGATATTTACTTCAACAACGCCAAGATCATTGAGCCCAACGTCTTGACCAACAACGGCCTGCTGCACATGTACGTCTCTTCATGTCCCTTCACCCCCCTACCCATTCCTGATCTAACGTAACTAGTCTCGACGCTGTCATCGAGGCCGAGACCGATGAGGCCACTGGCACCAGCACGGCGAGCAGTGATTCGCCGAGCTCTACATCCTCTGCCAGCTCATCCCCAACCCAGTCGGACAATGCCGCGAGCGCCTCGTCGCTTGGCTTCCACGGACTGGTCGCTGTGATTGCTGGCCTTTTAATGGTGTAAAGGTTCTGATTTTTTAATATAGAATAGGAGTATTAGGGGAAGGTTCATCAAAAGGAATGCGACGACTTGCCAATATAACTTTTAATATCAACCTCTCAGCACCGTTTACTGTAATCGATGAGGTTATTAATTTGTTAGTTCACCGCACTCAAGATTTATTGATCTACCTATGCTTGTGTCATGACTTCAACCACTTATTATATCTATACTAGTTTCCAATGTGACTCATTTCAAGATCCAGTCACAGTATTGACTATCAGCGTGTTGACTTATCTGTGAGCATTACAATGGAGCATCTAATGACTTGTCTGTCGCTCTTTCATATAGAGTCGGGTAGTGATGATATATTACTCGAAGGTTCGTACTTCATAGGTATTGAGGGTTAGCATGAAATAGGAAGTCGCTGTGCTAATTCTTCATCTTTATTAATTAAACTCTTCACACACCTCTCCTGTCTTCTTTAATGTCAAGAACCACACCAACGATGGCAAAGACTGAAGTTGAGTGTTTGGGTCTTCTGATATCCCGTGAGTAGGACATCCCGTGAGTAGTGACGAGGGCTGAGGAATGTACAGAAGCCTGTGCATTGGGGAACGGCTGTGGGTTCCAGATGGCAGACAACCTCAGAGATTATGCAGGATCAGATAGTTGAGCTCAACTCGGGGTGGTCGGAAATGCCATCCAGATGGAGGATGCATTGACTACTTGGGATTACTTGAACCCTGGTAGACTTTCGTCCTGCTTCCATCGCTCAGAGTCTCCTCCCCCACCCATATGTCCGTTCGCTTCTGAATACCCGGCTCAAGGGGTATGTCACTATTGTCACTCCTCGATGGAGAAGCTGCTCTAGTCGACCGAATAAAGGTTGTGTTGCGATCCGAGTTGTCGAGACGATATCTGCTGTTCATGTACGCCGCATTCGACCCAGACACGACGTATGACGAGCTGTTGTTGGACTTGTCACCCCCGAAGAAGTGGAAAAACATTAATCGACCGAGAGCAAGATTGGCGCAGATGATGCCCAGGTAGAGTTCGAGATTGGACCAGATGGCGGTGATGGCGTAGACCCCTGGGTGATATTCATGTTAGTATTGCACAGCCCTGGAAGTCGGATGCGTGCTCACAGCTCAAGTCGGATGTAACGATGCCGAGAGACGCCGCGCGCGCGATCCCGAAGCCGGTAGCACTGGTGAAAGGACATTTAGCTGGATAACGCTGCGGCAAGAGACGAGACTTACACCAACCCCAGACTCATCAGAGCCCAGACAGACACCTTCGTTGTCATGGGAAGCCTCAAGTTCCAAATGACAAGAAGAGGAAGCAGTGAACATAGGATGTCCGTAACGATGGAGTATGCTGGTGATTGCGGTGCTGGGGTTAGTACTCCCATGGCCAACGCTGGCAGACAGTACATACCGATAGTAAAGTATATGGTGTAGATTCGGATTCGCGCATCCCAACACGTACCTTCCCCCGTCCAATACGCCTCCACTGGGTCGCACTCGGCGAGAAGGATGATGATGCAAGCCAAGTTTGTGATGACCAACCCGGCCACAATCGCCCACGAGGCGTATCTAAACCATTTCGTGTTTTTGATGCGGAGGAGCAGGAGAAGAATGGATACTTTGAGGAGGCACACGCTCGCAAAGAGGAGGATTTGGCAAACCCATCCGAGCATGTTGTTGTGGACATAGTTGTCGTTGGGGATGAACCACCTGTGCCTCCCGTTACCGATTTTGACCTGGGCAACCTGAATCGCAAACCTCACAATGCCGAGGGCAGCGACGACGACGATGGTGTAGTCATCCGAGCCAAGACTGCGTAGCGAGAATCGTACCCAGATGCGCAGGCTCGTCGTGATGATGACAAGGGCAATCAGGGTAGCGGAAATTCCGATTAGGACGGGACCAACGTTCTTGTCTGCCGGGAGCGGATCAGGCGGAGTTACCGTGGCGGCCATGACGCTTTCACCCGTCGCGAGAAGGCGTTGGGGTGTTGATGAAGAGGGTTGAATAGCTCCCGGTGCGGCTTGAAGAAAATGAAGAGTTCATCGTCGGAGTCGGTGTCGTCGAGAAGCTCGAGACAGGACGAGGAGTTAGGAGGCAAACTCGGCTAAGATCCCACCCCGAGAAGCATCTGACGGCTCGTACAAGATATGTTCGACTTGTCGGCGGAATTGTGGCGGTTTCCACCTTCAGAGAGTTCCTTCAGGGGCCCTGGAAAAAGGTTGTGGACGGAGCTGCAGCCAACAGCTCCAGCCAACACTATCCCAGTCCGAGGTACCCCTGGTTGATGTGGACCGACATTCGAAGGATCAACCCTTTGCTAGCCGCATATTTATTAACCATAGTTAGCTGGATCTCCGCGTATATATAAAGAGGAACAGGCCTTTCTCAAGGTATTAGAGAGTGTACGATGGTACGAGGCTCAATAGCAATCAAGATTCTTACCGACCAGACCGCAGTTTGCATAGACGCGCGGCTTCCAAGCACAGAAACTGCCCATGTCGCCGGGCTAAAGTACTAGGTAGGCGAGCAAGAAGGTTTGCGGGGGTTGGATGCCGCCATCGGAATCGAACCATCAGCAAAGGATCAGACAGGGATCGACCAACGGTTCCATCGATTCCCGCAAAGTCCCTCATCCGAGGATACATAATCTGACGGAACCCTGCACTGTATCCAGAAACCCTCCGTCTTCATTTCCGACCGCTGTTGGGCCGAAGACATGCTAGGCCTGCCGTGAAAGGGTTTCTCGGGCCGCTGCCTGTATAGGTATGTCCAAGACAATAGTTAAATTGCTCACCGGTCGCGAGGACGTCGAAAAGCTGATTGTACGCCTCATCAACATGTGTTGGTTCGACATGATAATACCGGTCAACCCATGTTCCCGTCCTCACCGGTGCTGTGGCCCTGGATAGCAACCCCTCTCCTTGGCGTCCTCGCCAGGCCACGTTCCGCGGATGCACCGTCTCTTCAGTGTCGCCATGCCTAATCTCCATAGAAGTGCTCCTAGTCGCGGCCGACAGGGCCCTCAACTCGCTACAAAACGGCGCCGCATCCCATCGGAATCCTTCTTGCATGCGCCCATCTGCAGGTGTCAGACGCAATTGAACCCACGAGTGGACCAGGTCTTAGAGTCTTCCTCCGCCCCCTGAGAACTTAATCGCTATCACCAACATGCTTGTCAAGGCATGCTTGTGGCTCGCCTCTGCGGCAGCCGTTCTGGCGACCCCGTCCCGCACCCCGACCTACGATTATGTGAGTTGAAATCTGTCTAGTTGCCTGAATGACAGCGACTGGGGGACCCCCAAGCTTCTCGAGTACTTGCGCTGACGATCTCCGTCAATAGATTGTCGTCGGAGGCGGTACTGCAGGCATTGCTGTTGCCGCTCGTCTGAGCAAAGACCTTCCCTCGGCCACGATCCTTCTCATCGAGGCCGGGCCAGCCGTTTGGGATGACCTCAAGATCAACGTCCCCGGTATGAAGGGGCAGACGATGGCGACAAAGTACGACTGGAACTTCACCACGGTGGCTCAAAGTGGCGCCAATGACCGCGTCTTCTCTGTCAATCGTGGCAAGGTCTTAGGCGGAAGCTCGGCCCTCAACTTCATGTCGTACGATCGCGCTGCTGCCGCCGAGTACGACAGCTGGGAGGCTCTCGGCAACCCGGGCTGGAACTGGAAGACCATGATTGCGGCCATGATGAAGTCTGAGACGTTCACCGGCAAGAATACCGCCACATATGGATCTACGGGCGTGGGCGACAGCGGACCTGTGCAGGCCGTCATCAACCGCCTCGTTCCAGAGCACCAGAGCACGTGGATTCCTACCATGAACAAGCTCGGGATCGAATCAAACCTCGAGTCTCTAGGCGGAGACCCTCTTGGAGTCATGTACCAGCCAGGCAGCGTCGATCCGGCCACCTACAACCGTTCCTACAGCGCCAACTCCTACTTGAACATTGCAGGCTCCAATCTACGTGTTCTCACCAACACCGCCGTGGCAAAGGTCAATCTGGCGAGGAGTGGCAGTCAACAAGTTGCCACAGGAGTTGTTCTTGGGAATGGGACTTACGTCAAAGCCAGCTGCGAGGTCATCTTGTCAGCCGGTTCGATCCAGAGTCCTGGGCTACTAGAGAAGTCGGGAATTGGCAAAAAGTCCGTTCTCTCGGCTGCCGGCATCAAGCAAATTCTCAACCTCCCCGGTGTCGGTGAGAACCTCCAGGATCACCTTCGCGTCATGAGCTCCTACCAGCTCAAGTCGCAGTACACCTCGTTCGACGTTCTCCGCAGCAATGCCACTGTAGCGGCCGAGCAATTGGCGCTCTGGAAGGCTGGCAAACCCTCGTTGTACGACTACACGGCCAGCGGCTTCACCTTCACCACGTGGAAGGAAGCCCTTGGAAACGACAGTGACATCGTTGCACTGGCCAAGGAGGCCGCCGGCGAAGACGCTGGCAAGGTCGACAAGAAGAAGTTGGAGTTTTTGAACGACTCGTCAATTCCCCAGTTGGAAGTCATCTTTTCTGATGGCTACACTGGAGTCAAGGGCTACCCGGCAACCACATCGTCGCTCTACGGAAAGGGCTTCGTCTCTCTCCTTGCAATCGTCATGCACCCCCTCAGTCGTGGCACCGTTCATATCAACCCATCCGACGTTGATGGAAAGCCCCTCATTGATCCCAACTACTTTGGTAACGATCACGACCTGGAGGCCATCACCCAAGCCGTCAAGTACTCTAGGAAGATTGCTTCTACCGAGCCGATGCGGTCAATATGGGAAAGTGAATATGAGCCTGGCTTGGACGAGGTCCAGACCGACGATGAACGAAGAGAGTATGTCAAGAATACGGCTCTCACCATCTACCATCCCGTGGGGACCTGCTCCATGCTCCCGAAGGCAGACGGCGGTGTCGTCGATTCCAAGCTCAGGGTATATGGGACTAAAAACCTCCGGGTTGTAGACGCCAGTATTATGCCGCTGCTTATTTCTGCGCATATCCAGACGGCTGTCTATGGTATTGCTGAGATTGCCGCTGCAATCATTGTGAAGGATGCCAGTGCCTAGAAGTATGGGAAGAATTGTAGCTAGTGACCAAGCGTTTTGTCTCTCCCTCTTGACAATTCCCAAATGTCTTTACGTTCTGCATAGTGACATAATGCTCATGGCGGTTGATGAGTCTGGTCGTATTTATGACTAGTCGTGTTGATTGGCCCAAAGCACTGGAAGAGGCCTGTTACCTATAAGAAAAGGGTAGTATTGTATTAACTAGGTACGTACAATATTACGGGTTTTTACCACAGTATGCCCTGTACAGTTTAAGGCATCTCTGGCCCTTCGTATAAAGGCGATGTTGATTATGAGTTTCGTTATGGAGGCAATGCCTGTATTCCTCGCCCTGCATTACAGAGTCTGCTGCAGAAGGCTCAATCGCGCATTCTCAGAACACGGTGCCCTTGGGTGATCACATGCATATCCACCTCCGTTACGCAGTGCTCACGGAGAAAGATTCGTCAGCGGTTCCGAAGTGCATAATGTGAGTCAGCGTGTGCAACTGCAGCAGCTGCGGGGAAACGAGTCGTGGTCCAATTAGAGGATACATAAATCGCATTAGCATTACTCTTCCGAGTCCATTGCTCTCTTTCCCCTCTTTCACGACAACTTCACACCCAGCGATTAACCATTATATCACGCAGAGTATTCTGCTTTGACTCAAAATGGAACCCAAAACATCATCTGAAGAGGCCGAAAGTGCCCGCGCCGCCTACCTAGTCGATGCCCAAAACAAGGCAGTCGAGCTCTTCACCGAAATTGAGCGCGACCTCATTCGTTCCGGAATCAGTGAGAAGGAACTGAGCGACCAGATTCACGAACTCGGCGCTTTGCGCCATGGGGTCAAGACGCATTGGCACAAGCGAGTCGTCCGAAGCGGCCCGAATGCCTTGCGTCCTTTCGAAGACAATCCTCCCGATCGAATCATCCAAGACGACGATATCCTCGTCGTCGACCTGGGGCCGGTGTTTGAGTCATGGGAAGCCGACTTTGGGCGTACCTATGTTCTCGGAGATGACCCGCATAAGATCCGGCTCCGCGACGCCCTTGAGCCCATGTGGCTGAAGGTGAAGGCGTTATTTCTCCAACGACCAGACATGACCGGAGAGGAGCTCTACGAGATTGCTTGTCAAGCGGCCGAGGAAGATGGTTGGGGTTTCGGGGCTCACATCGCCGGGCACATTGTTGGTTCATTCCCACACGAACGCATTCCCCGCGACAAGACGACGCTGTACATTGCCAAGGGCAATGACAAATCAATGGCCAGCGTCGGGCGTGATGGCAATAAACGACACTGGATTCTTGAGATCCATCTTCGCGATCGGGAGCGTCAGCTTGGGGGGTTTTACGAGCAGCTTCTGACAGCTGGTTAGATGTCCAAGTCTGACGGTCATTTTGCACGAGTAACGAAGGATCTGGCCATGTACTTTGCCTACGAATGTCTCTAAGTCTAGAATTGATATCTCTTATTCAAGTTGTTGGATCAAGGCACTCTGATCCCGCATCACCTATAAAGCCCCGATCGTCTCTGAAGCTGAGGTCTTACGATAGAATTACCCACGCATCTACATATAACGTCTCACTATCTAAGCACAGCACTCCAATATTGCCTCATGTAAAAGAATTAAGGCCGTCAAGGTACAATATAGTCCGCAGTACAACATTAAAGCCAGCATCACGAATCGGTGAGTGGGTTTGGTCAGCACGTTCAAATCTTCGTGATGAGTCATAGCAACCCCAACAAAACCTTCCGCTGCAAACCTCTGCGGAGACCTCTGTAGGTAAATCTCCCTTCGAGTCTGAGATATGGAGAATCGACTCCTACCGCTATGTTGTTAAATGCAAGAGCTCATTGCTCAACCTTCCTGTAGCCCACCAACGACATCCTCGAGACAATTCCCGGCGCACAACTTACGCATTCAAAGCAAGATCATTCCGCTATCCCATCCATGCTACATCCTATTTCGTCACTTCATCCGCAACTATCGGTGGAGACAATGGATAAGGTTGGTGTGAAATTATCACGCTTTCTACTTTGAGGCAAAAGATAGCATCTCAACGAAACGGCCCGGCAGCGGAGGGACGCATCTCCTGGTTTCCCTCAACCTTCTGAATGGGGATTTTCTCCGCATTGAATGCCTGATTCGGACGCGTTTCCCCAGATTTTGCCTCGTGTGTCGGTCGTTCATGCGGGAACCGTTCGAGGGCCGAGATACGCCTCAGGAGCCAGACATTTATGGAACGTCGCGGATCGATCGGCCAAGTGGTACCATCAATCGAAGATTGGTCATATCATTCAGTTTGAAGGATCATCTTCGCCATCAGTTGAATTTCAAAAACTCTCGGCCCTTTGCCCTTTCTAGTCCCAGTCACAAATCTACCCTCGCCGTCTTGACAACAAACTCAGCGTCCTGTTGGCTCCAAGCCAAGGGCACATTCTCACCACCATGAAAGAGACCAACATCGACGACATTCATCTAGCCCAACTAGGCCATGGACAGTCATTCAAACGACAATTCAGTCGATGGACTATGTTAGGGCTGGCTTTCGCCATTCTCAACTCGTGGACCGCTCTCGCATCCTCGCTGTCACTAGCTCTACCCTCTGGAGGACCTGTTGCCATCATATGGGGCCTTGTCACCACGGGAATATGTAACCTATCCCTAGCAGCGAGCCTCGCCGAGTTTCTGTCAGCATGGCCAACAGCCGGAGGCCAGTATCACTGGGTGGCCATGATTGCACCACCGTCACTCAAGGCATCCCTCTCCTGGGTGACGGGCTATGTGAATATGAGCGGATGGCTGGCATTGGTGGCCACGAACAGCTCCCTTTCGAGCACCCTCGTCATCAACATCATATCTCTCCTACACCCGAGCTATCAATTTGAGAGGTGGCACCAATTCCTCATCTACCTAGCCATTACTCTTGTTGCCTTCCTCGTTAACGCCTTCATGCAGTCAATCCTGCCTCGCGTCAATGGATTTGCCCTGGCGTGGAGTATCGTGGGGTTCTTCATCCTCTCCATTACGCTTCTAGCGTGTGCAACACCCGACTATGCCACGGCAGACTACGTCTTCACCAACTTCATCAACACGACCGGATGGCCCGATGGCATGGCCTGGCTTCTGGGACTGCTGCAAGGTGGTCTGGGCCTGACTGGCTTCGATGCCGTGGCGCACATGATTGAAGAGATCCCCAACGCCGCTGCTGAAGGACCGAAAATCATGTTGTACTGCCAGTACATTGGCATCTCGACCGGCTTCATCTTCCTTATGGTGGTCCTCTTTGTCTCGGGAGGCATGGGCACCACCACTGCCATCATCGAGTCTCCCGCAGGGCCCCTGCTGCAGATCTTTTACCTTGCCACGAACAGCAAAGTTGGAGCCGTTTGCCTCCTCATGTTCCCGTTACTATGCTTGGTATTCGCAGATATCGCCGTCATGACAACTTCATCGCGAATGGTCTTTGCGTTTGCTCGCGATGGGGGTCTTCCAGCGTCTCGGATCTGGTGGAAGGTTCACCCAACGTTGGACGTGCCGATGAATGCCATCTACCTGAATGTGGCCATTGTCGTGGTGTTTGGTTGCATCTATCTCGGCTCGACGGTGGCATTCAACGCCATTATTGCCTCTGCCGTGGTCGCTCTCGGGTTAAGCTATGGCATTCCCATCGCCATAAACGTCGCCTACCGCAGAACCAAGTTGCCCGCGCGCTCGTTTACCCTATTGCCATGGCTGGGCTGGACGGTCAATATCATTGGTCTCGTCTATACCATAGTTACGACGATTCTGTTCCTGTTTCCGCCCAGACTGCCTGTGAATGGAACAAGCATGAATTACTGTATTGTGGCCCTTGCAATTATTGTTCTTATTTCTCTATTTCAATGGGTGGTGGACGGGAGAAAGAACTACCAAGGACCTCGCATTACCATTGTGTACCAACCGGGAAACCGGGAGGAAGGGAGTGCTGATACCTCTTTTTAGGGTCAATGAACCCGAGATATGCCCGTCACTTGTGAATAGACTGCATTTAATATCAGTTGGTGAACTAGCAAATGAAGCTCTAGATTCGAGAAACAATAAGTTGTTAATCGATTTAAACTGTTCGACTGCACCGAGATCCGAGTGAACCAGGTTCGACCTAAATATAGGTAGGGCATGCACTCTGAGTGGAGGACCGTAGATGGTCCACAAATTACACTCATATGTATCGGTGCATGGATGGATCGAGGAGCTAAATGCCAGGAGAGTGTTGAGGGGTGAGTGGGCATCTTGAGCGTGAAAGGCCTTGACAAGCGAATCCGACAGATCACCACTCCTCAGGAGTCAGCTGGCTCGCTTGATACACGTCGTCTCAAAGCATCAGTCGGCAGATATTAGCCGGGTGGCGTCACTAGAATGAAATTACCCGCAAGGAAGCATTCCTTTGGAGGGAGATCTCCCAAACAGTGTTCACCGGCGGCAACTGGTTGATGCTAAGATGCCCAAGTGCAAATCGTAACAGTACTGGGTAATCTCCCGGACCATAGTCTCCTTCATACTGTCTTCTATCAATTAGTCGATTGGGTTATCCGTACTCCGTACTTTGATTCACCATCCTCATTCCAAGCTGGTGCTCGAACTAAATTCAGCCACTATTAACGCCAAAGATTAAGTGGCGATAGCCTCCAAGCCCCAATCGAACACACTGACAAGAAGCTAACTGTTGCTTGTTCCTGAATATTCAGTCTTTTACGAGTATGGTGGAAACATCTTACCCCATTTTCTCTTTTAGTATGTCGGATTCTCCAGGCCTCAGGACTCTGATATCTTGAAAGGAGCCGATGAAGCTGCTAGTGGCAGTAAAGCGCCTAACATAAAATTCTCTGCGCCGTGATAACAATGAATCGGAAGACAAAATGCTGGGCTGGATGTAGGTGAGCTGTCTCGACTGACAACGAAGAGCGAGGCAGCACTAAGGAAAATCCAGGCGTCGTTAGCAAACCGCCACAGTGGGGAACGGAGACGAGCGGAAAGAGTCAGCTGAAGCCCAGGGGCAAAAGGGGGCGCCTGCGAGATGCGGTGGCTCTCTGCTCAAGACTCAGGCACACCTCAGCATCAGTCGAGAATAAGCCTACACGGTCTGATAGCACAAGTTGAAAGCACCAACCCCTCTTAAGAACAAGATGAAGCTTAACGAGCTCAAGCTTGATCAGCCAGGCAAAGACACAGTGATGCTGCCTCAGGGGCATGGGGAGCTCCCTAGCGCCCTTTCTTGTCAGCACTGAGGTTAAAAACTGGATGGGCTTGGTGTTGCCGTGTTCCCGGGCTAGAATCGAGGGCGTTATTGGTGCAGCAGCCATGCCATCCCACTATAACGGTTCCGTCTGGCTGGCCCCAAGGCGTCGGTAACTTGGTCATCTGATCTCCCCTCGAACTTTGGGGCGAGGTACCGGTACTCCGTAACGTGGATCTTCCTGGCAGGGCTGAATGGCGAGCATGTACCGACATTCCGTGTTCCGTGGAATGAAAAACTCAATTGCGAGGTCACTGCTACGTATAGCGCAGTCTGCCTCGGGCTAGAACACCTTAGTTTGCGTGCTTGCATCCCTTTGTCTTGTTTAGTGTGTCTACTCGGCTTCAAGCCCAACTCCAACAGTGCAATTCCCCTCGAGCTAAGGAAAGCCACATCACTCAGCTTCCTCGGCGTCTCCTGTAACCGACGCAGATGCATTCAAATGACAGAATCCACACCTAAAGTCTGCCACTCTGGACGTGGGATGATGTGGCGATGGAGGCTCCCGTCCGTAAAGGGGCCTAACGGGAAACTGCTTTCGTCGCTATCAAGTCACATGCTGTGCCAAGCCGTGGTAGCGCCCGCTCGACGCGCTCGCCGGAGCGCCTGAGGTGCTAGTTCAGTAACGAGAAGTGCCACCGTTCTGCTGCCCCGATGCTGTGCGTTGATCTCTTTTATGGCTCAGCCTTGTTGACACTAGCTGCACTCGGCTAAACTCGCAGTTGAGCTTCTTGTTTGCAAGCTTGAACTATCTCTATACACTAGAGGAAACTCCTCTCCCACGGACGCCGCCGTGACTACGAGATGGGACCTATGGTATAATTACTCCCTCTCTGGCCGACTTCTCCCTCTCTCGCCGACTTCTCCCTCTCTCGCCGACTTCTCCCTCTCTCGCCGACTTCTCCCTCTCTCGCCGACTTCTCCCCTCTCCATTCCCACAATACACGCTCCTTGATCCGTCACCATGAAGTTCACCTTGATTGCCGCGAAGCTCGCCTTCCTCGGCCTCGTGGCTGGTACCCCATTGACCAGCCCAAATGAAGCCTCCGTCCTAGAAGGTGCGTTGCATCCCTCGGTTCCCAACTAAACCATGCTAACCATTAGCAGATCGATCATATTGCAAGTACAAAGACAGCCGATGCTGCAAAACGGACGACGACCACCCGTACCCAGACGGGTATCCAAAATACACTCAGAACTGTCGCACCATCACTGTCAAGGCCGGGAAGAGCATTCAGAAGGCAATCAACTCGGCCTCTCACGGCGATAGAATCATTGTCGAAGCCGGCACGTACGCTGAGCAGTTGACCATCAAGAAGGACGGCATCTATCTCATCGGGCACAAGGCCATTCTCGTCCCTCCCAAGACTCCGGTAACGAACGCGTGCTCCGGCCTGGCCGGACCTGGCTCGCAGGCAGGAATCTGCGTGCGGGGGTCCGGAGTCAAGCTGGGCAAGTTTGTAACGGAGCACCGTAAGGTTCTCTCCGTGAAGACGCCCATCAAGGACGTCGTCATCACCGGCTTCACCATCCAGAAGTTCTCTGGTCTTGGCATTGCCATCCTCGGTGCCAAGAACACTCGCGTCGTCAAGAACAAGGTCGTCGACGCGGGAGCCTACGGAACCCTCACTGCCGGCTCCGTCAACACCGTCGTCGCCCACAACAAGGTCACGTCGTCGCAGCTCGGCTTCATCGGTGTCTGCATGGACAACCTCTCCGACGTCCTCGTGTCGAACAACAAGATTACCAACCAAATCATTGCACTCTGCGTACAGACCACCTCCGCCCAAGTCCAATACAACAAGGTGTCCAACTGCTGCTACGGCGCCTTTGTCGATCCCGGTGTTCGTGGCGCCAAAATTATCCGCAACCACATCGGCCCATCGTTCCCCAGCTGCGGGCAAATTGGCGTTACTGGAATCTTCCTTGACGGTCCGAGCAAGGCCGAGATTCGGGACAATGTCATTGAGGGGCAGAAGAATGGTGGCAAGGGCACCGGACTGGTCCTTGTGGACGACCCGTGCAACCCAAAGAACTCATCTCTTTCATGCTACTATCTCGGCCATGCAGCTATTGCGAAGAACAACGCCATCATCCGAAACACGTTCCTCAATAACGAGTACGATATCTTTATCAACACCACAGGAACTGGCAACGTGATTGAGTGCAATAAATGCACCCTACCGGGCGAGCTCTGCCCCAAGTAATTAGGGCCGGTCCTGGCAATCGAGGCGAAGGATGAGAGGGTTGTATGATAGAGACAAAAGGCACGCAATCTGAGGACGATAGATAGATAGTATATGAATCACTGGCGTTAGCCGCGAATCCGAACACGTCACCACTTGGTCCTGGCTGAGAATGCAATGTGACGTGATAACATAGCTTACATCATGATCAGGTGGATTTCGACCATCAGTCGATGCGAAGATGATACCTTGGACATGCAGAGTCTCCATACCTGGCTGTCGACAACATCAGTCAGCGATCCTTTTATCGGCCGGAATCTGGCGCAGAACTAGCATGTTTATCGGATTCTGGTATAGATAATAAACAGATGCGTCAATATCCTCGGGACTCAGTCGCATACGATCCATTTAGAGCTCGCCAGTCTTCGATCACTGCCACTCACGCTTGCTGCAAAGGCTCAGCGCTTATTCGACAACTGATATGACTTGGGTCCCCAGGAACGGCAAAAATGGATAATAACTTCATATTCGATGAGAATATCATGAGGTCCGCGATTATTGCGGCAGGATTACAATGAAGCTCTGAACGATGTCTCGGGGTGTCGTGCCCTCTTATCGAGGAGAATGGGTCGAAGGAAATTGGTTTAGTCCCTGGGATATTCAAGGTTGGCATAATAGAGCACACAAGTCACAGATAAGGCAAGGCGACAAATATTCCGAGATCAACCACGTTTTCTGTTAGCTTAGCTAAACTCCCGTCAGCCCAAGCGGGCTCCTAGTCATAAATAAGCACAAGGAATGAAGGTGGTCCGTCGGTGATTCAGTCGCCGCCCGTCACCAGAACCGAGAATGAAACAACGAATGTATGCCCTTGATCCTCCATTGTTTGTCCAATTTTGCTTTTCTGCATAGTTCCAAATCTGCATTGGTGATATTGACTTCAACATGCCGATCACCATCAATATCTATAAGTAATCTCTCATGGTTCTTGAGGGAGTCCTCCGGCCTTGGAAATGGCGAACGTACCCAGCATACTTGGTCAAGGACATGGTAATATCACTGGTGTTTGAGGCGGATGACTCCCTCCTGCACGTCAGTAGAGACTTTTTCGATCATGTTTCCCTGTTTCTTTGGGTAGTCTAGTAGTTACGTCGGAATACGAACACTCACTGTTGTGCAAGTTGCCAAGTCCCCGTTGCAAACTCGGTGCATGTGAGACTCCAGGCTTCCGATTAGGGACTAGCAGGCGGGTTAAAGTACCACATATCAGTACGGTATGAGCAAATGCATTAGGGGAAACATTCCCCTGTTGCCTCAGCTGAGGAACTGTTGATGCGACACGACGATGCCTGTGATTTGGCCACGCAAGCTACAGGCGTAGAGAATCGCCCCTGGCGAAAAGTGATTCGAGAGGCCATCGTTGAACAACTTGAGACGCGACATCTGAGAGTCGACGGAGTTCGGCATCCAAAGTTCAATAGCTAAGTCCTCAGCTCGTGATCGGTGCGTGTGCATGCAACAATGGTCTCGACTTGGGGGCATTCAGCTTCTCGCCATCCGTGCCAATAAACAGTTCAAACTTCAGCGGCCGAATAATACGACGCAACACACGATCATATGCCTCTGCGAAACGGCGAGCACGACCCTCAGCTTGAACTAGTGCCCGACGCTCCGTAGTTTTCGGGGAGTCGCCTTGCCGCTTTCCGAAGTGCTCAGATCTCGATGGCTTTCGTATTCCCGGATCCTTCTAGAGGGCGCCAAGCTTGCAAATGTACAAACAAGCTTTTCGTTCCCTGATCGGTTTGCGCTACAGCGTTGCCCAGCCGGGCGCTGTTCGTCCACTTCACCCGCTCCAGTCCAGTGGCTTTCAGAAGAACTTCAGCAGCGAGCGGCCTGGGGAACCGCTGAATCACGGACGCTAATTTCGGAAAGGGGGAGCCGATGTAGAGATGGTAACCTCTCACCTGCATCAGCGAAGCCTGTTGAGTCCCAGCCTTGTACATCGTCGAGAATAAATCTGCGGACCTCTATCTTCCTTAATAAAGCCCCTGGGCTGGTCTCTGACTATGCCGCTACACCCCCTTGGAGCCCGAGATTTTCCAGCCGATCATTCGTTTCTGCAAAACTCGATGGGGATGCTCAGCCAGAGTGACAGATGCTGACGGAACTTGAGTCCATGCGCGCTCCTTCAAAACGCTGCGATATCCGACTAGGCATGTAACCCTGGAGTCTGCTGTCAACCATCCTGCAGTTCCCCATGATTCATTGGCTAGCCCCTGAGTGAGAGAGGCGGCTTAGTCGAAATTCGGCAACGAGGCGCGGATCGCGTGGTCGTCCCGCCGAAACGAGAGGCAACTTGGGGATTCGGCGGGGCTCGAGGGAACATAGAGGCTTGCGCTAGGGGCCTAGGGCCAGGCCGGCGACGAACCTTGATGCTCATGATTCCCCCTCAGCCCCCAAGTTCAGGCAGGTCGAGAAATTCTCAGGGGTTGCGCTTCCTGGGTGACAACTGGTTACGTACAGTAGCGTCATATACCAATATTGGAGGGAGCCCGTTAGGAAGGCGGTTCAATCCTCAAATAATTATTTCATTTCTGTGCCTCTCTCGGCCTCGCCGCCGCAACGATTAGACGGCTCGAGGATGAAGAAATCTCCATCTCGATAACGACTGGGTTATATCCAGGCTTTTCTAGGAGTTATATGTAGGTCGACATCGAAAGGTCAATCCTATTGCCTTCTTCTTATTTGAACAACTGCAATAGCAGAACCCAGATGGTTTAGTAAAGGTGGAATTTCAAGACGCAAACTTTCTCTTAATATGCAACTGTATAAATACGTTATTGTCCGCTTTTCTATCGACAACACAATATTCGACAACGTCCCTAGTAACCTTTCAACCTTAAAGGCGTATATCCCGGAGAAATTTTATGAAAGCTGCGGCTTAGGGACGATGTAGCTTAAGAGGATGATCGCGATAGCGACAGGTCAATTCACACGAGAGTACTACTAGGTCTATACAATCGCAAAACGAGGCTGAAGTACGACAAGCTTGGCTCTTCAATATCACTAGGCGCACACTGCAGATAAAGAAGGCCGAGTGTCGACTCCCTTCACGTTATTTCCGATTTACCACCTATTTTCTGTCCGACCCCTTCTATCTTCCAGGATAATATTCACTCTTGCTTCAATGAGGAGACATGATATGAGATAATAGCCGGATCTCATACCATTGAAGCGACAATATGTAGGTTGTGGCAGATTCAGATTTGATAACAGATTACAGTTAACCAGCCTCAATTTACCCTACACGACGAGAATATATCGATCCGGTACCGAAAGTATGTCCAGATGTACCGAATCAAGATTTAAAATTTGATTACGGGAACACGCGTCCTGTTCTATGGGGCAACAACAGTCACGTCTCATTTTATCCATCTCCCAGCGATAACAAGCTGCAATCCCATGTGCGAGATAGATCAAATATGAGGAGGGACTGAGACGGAGCCAATGGCCCCGTAGAATCACCAGTCATCACCAGTGATTGCGGGGTTAGGCCGGACTTAAGTCGACGAGATGCTGCTGAAACCCCTGAACAGGGCCTGCGTCACTGCCCGTACACACGTACGAAGCAGATTGAATAAGACGGTGGGTCGGTTTCAGTAATTGCTGCCAATTAAACCCCTGCGAGACAGCTGTGCGTTGCTATATATAGGCAACTCTTGGTCTGACACTCTTCGCCCGAGCTTCGGCTACGTACGTACGTGTGTGTCGCATTTTCATCCCCCCATCTCGACCTGCAATCATCCTCCTTGCTTGCCGTTCGACAGGTCGTGTGCAAAGCTAGAGTAACACCAAAGCCAACCCGGCCCATCGCAGTCTTCGCCCGCCATGGCTGTCAACCGCTCCTCCTCGGACAACGAACGGAAGCTGGAGAGCGGACAAGCAACTGCCCCGACCAAACACGAACGAGGAGGCTTGCACCCAGCCTTCTACATTGCGTGCGTGCCGAAGCATTTCTAGCCATCCGGGGGGGAATCGCGCTCACGGTAGGAACAGACTATGGATCACCCTCAGTTCGAGCGTTATCCTCTTCAACAAATGGGTCCTGGCGACGGCCAAATTTGGTGAGCATTTCGCTCAGACTGCACAACCCTTTGGAATGCTCTGCTAACATCTGCCGTGACAGATTTCCGTGAGTCCACTCGTATTCGACGCTTCGCGACCAAAGCCTAACTTCCGCCCGTTAGCCCTCTTCCTGACAACATGGCACATGGTATTCGCGACCATCACGACTCAGATCATGGCCCGATTTACGACGACGCTCGACTCCCGACACAAGGTGCCCATGAATCCGACCATATACGGGTGAGCGGTGAACAGACGATGCGGCGCGGAGAACAGCCGACTGGCCTCTTCGGCGAATAAGAGGGAGAAATGCTGACCGAGTACGGTTTCTACAGGCGATCCATCGTACCGATCGGTATCTTGTTCAGCTTCAGTCTGATTTGCGGCAACATGGCATACCTCTACCTGAGCGTTTCCTTCATCCAAATGCTAAAGGTTTGCGACCCAGGCTTCCGTCTTCGTCCACTTGTCTGACCCTCTGCTCCAGGCCACCAACGCTGTCGCGACCTTGCTGGCCACCTGGGCCTTCCGCATCGCCCCGCCGAACTTCAAGGTCCTCGGAAACGTGGGCGTCATTGTCGTCGGTGTGGTGATTGCGTCCTTTGGCGAGATCAAGTTTGATACTGTTGGTTTCACGTGTACGTTCTCGTCATTCCCGGCCTTTTGTCCCAGTCTAACCCAAGCAAACAGACCAAGTCGCTGGCATTCTCTTCGAAGCCTTGCGTCTCGTCATGGTACAGCGTCTACTGAGCTCTGCAGAGTTTAAAATGGACCCCTTGGTCTCTCTGTATTACTATGCTCCAGCATGTGCTGTCACGAACGGCTTCTTCACCTTGTTCACCGACATCCCTCGCATGTCGATGAACGACATCTATTCCCTGGGCATCTTCACTCTCATTGCCAATGCCCTCGTGGCCTTCTTGCTAAATGTTTCGGTGGTGCTTCTGGTATGTATCGTGGTCACTTCATACGGCCGGCGTGCTAATAAATGTCCAGATTGGCCAAACCTCGGCCGTGGTTCTAACAATGGCCGGCGTGCTCAAGGATATCCTCCTTGTCTTCTCGTCCATGATGATTTTCGGTGACCCGGTGACCGCTCAGCAGTTCTTCGGATATTCCATCGCCTTGGCCGGACTCATGTACTACAGGCTTGGAGCCGAGAAGATGCAGTCTCTCATTACCGACGCCCGGCTTCAGGTAGGTGACTACCGCCAGAAGAATCCGGTCAGGGCCAGGGCCATCGCATACGGCGGAATTTTGCTTTTCCTCGGATTCTGCGTGTGGTCATGGAGATCACCAACGCTGGAAGACCAAACGGTCAAGGTGTAGTAAGAACCATTACATAAAGATGAAGCTTGCAATACGGAGGGTGAGCTCGACCATATACATTATCATGGCGATGTTAGAAGGCCA
Organism: Thelonectria rubi; assembly: GCA_013420875.1. Classification (NCBI taxonomy): domain Eukaryota; kingdom Fungi; phylum Ascomycota; class Sordariomycetes; order Hypocreales; family Nectriaceae; genus Thelonectria; species Thelonectria rubi. Next base: position 90,709 of record WMHX01000298.1, read on the forward strand.
ACCTGAGGAACGGTTGTTTGAATGGATGAATGCTCTTATTTAGAACTATACCAGGGACTGCAGGTCCATTACTCACCATTGATCGAATTATGAAATCATTAGAGCACAGGTTTGCTCACTCACGCCCAAGCTCCAGCATGGCCCTGACTTCGCGCGAAGTTGAACCATAAGAACACCACGTCCTCCCTTTTGATCCGACCCCAGCGCGGTAGTTACCGTATGGAAATTGTTCTTGCGGGTTCTTTGCTTCACTACGAGCATTGTCTATGACGCCACACTTTCCAAGGCAGCTGCATTTGAACCAAATGATTGACTCAACAGTCTTTCCGCTTAAGCTGTTCGTCGTACCCTGAACGCTCCCCGCCGCACACACGTGGCCTTCCCATCATACACAAACGCTTCTACCCAACTGACTGAGGATTGTCCAGTTTCTCCAATCTTCAATAGGCTGGTCGTCCTCGTTCATCCATCAGACTCTCTCTCGCCAGTGTCCTTCCTCATGATCCAACCAAATGCCTCGGTTCGATGTGGTGTTGGATCCGGATGGGGACACCCTCATCACACTTCCCTACTCCTGGAACTCTTGGGACCATTACTACCGTTGCCGCCCTTACCTAGGCGCCGATGTACTCTTTTCGCCTTCAGGTCCTGGTGGGAATGACCAGAAAATTGAGGGCGAGGACACTGACCCTGCCGATATCTCACGACCAGGTTCGCATCTCAAGCTTCCTCAATCTTAGTTCCTAACAATGTCCCCGACAGATCATTCAAGCTCAGCACATCATATGCAAGAGGCACGCTTCAAAGCTTCTTCGAAGCACCTCGCATTGGCTTGTCGTCGCGCAAGGGTCATGTTCGCAGGAAACTATGTCGAAGCGCAACGGCAGGCGGACGGCTTCTATCATTGGAAGTTCCAACCACTTTTCGACCCGTTCGCATTTGACCTTGTCATGAAGGCCATTCATGGTCAAACTCGTCGTTTGCCCAAGACAGTGCCAATCGAGACACTGGCGGGCATTGCAGCAGTAGTGGATGATCTGGAATGCCACCAACCCCTGGGGCTCTTTGCTAAGGAATGGATCAACCAATTAAGACGTCCACTTCCGATCGTATTGTACCACGATGTTGTTCGATGGATTTTGATCTCCTCTACTTTCGAAGACGCCGACATGTTCAAATTATCCACAAGGGTAGCGATTCTCGCGGGCAAAGAGCCCTTTTCCCCTGGCGGACTACCTATCCGCCCGAAAATCATCGGTATGATCCTCTCCCTAATGACGGTCCCGTTTCTAATCCTATGGACAGACATGATGGATGCCGCGCGAGAGAGTTTGCTTAAAGACTTACTTAAGCACCTTCGAAGAGTCTTCGAGATGGTTTCCAAGGGCGACGTCACTTGCCAGCCCCAGTGCCAATCCATGGTGCTCGGTACGCTGGTAAAATACATGCCGGGCCAAAATGTGCTCTTACGAGGAGCAGTTTGCCCATTTAATCATCTGAGCCTATCGCAATTCGTCGCCATGGGCGAAAGGTTCCGTCTACCGCTAATATACGAATACGGGCCATTCTTGAACAGCCAGGGATTACGATTGGCCAGCTTGCCCCGAGACGCGGTGATTATGCCTAACGAAACCCTTCATGAAAGCTCAACTTCGATCATAAGGAAGGGAATCTGCACTGAACAAGAATATTCGTCATTCAGCTCATTGACACGTCACATGTGTCCTTTGCAAGAACTTGTCAAATCCGACATGAGATGTTTCCGGGTTAAGGTTAGAGGTCTGGATCTATTCGAGTTTAAATAACAGTCGAAGCTGTGGAGAGCAGCATGGCGACTGTCAAAAAACACAACCAGTCACGGCTTCCGAATATCAATCCAAACTTCAAGATTGTCCGGCCCGCGTTGCATTGGGGTTTGGTTCCGTCGTGGCTTGGAATCAGCCATCCCATCTCAACCATTCATCCAGATACAAGAATAGGCACGATAATAGCAGGTCTCTCGTCACCCTTGACATAGACCCTAGAATAAAAGCTGAGTTGCAAATGAGGAGATTTGTTACTGCAAGACAACGGAAATTCACGAATACAATCTTAATAATGCCGAAACACTCCAACCATATTCTTCTGCTTGGGAGACGAACTCTCCGACAGACAGGCCTTCATAATTCTTCAAAGTCCCTCCTTGTGCATCGCCCCCGCATGTCCCTCCTTCTTGGATCCAACCGCCTGACCATTGTCGAAGCGCGAAGGACGATGCAACGTCTCGTCGTCGCTGGAGCCATGCACCGCAGTCTCCAGGTCGGTTCCAGCTTGCTTTCGGATCCTTGAAATCTCGTCCGGAGGAGGGGGAATCCATTTGGAGCTTTTGCGTGGGTTGACATGCTCCAAGTACATGGTATCAATCTCCTCGAGCGTGCGGCCCTGGCCTTCGATGACAAAGAAGTAGACCAGCATACCACCGAGAATATTACAGCCCGCAAAGACATACCCGTATAGGAAATCAATGTCCTTGGTGATGAAAGGTGTGAAAAAAGCGAGCAAAAAGTTCCACAGCCAGTTGCTGGCCGTGGACAGAGCCATACCCTTGGCACGATAACGCGAGGGGAAAATCTCGGCCATGATGGTCCAAATCATGGGTCCCCAAGTAGTGGCGAAGCCAAAAATAAAAAGGCACGCAAAGACGATCATGGCAATGCCCGCGTTTTGTGTGTTTTCCGGCGTCGTCCGGTCCAAGGCGAAGTGACCGACGGAAGCAAAGATGAGGAAGCACACGAACATCCACATGCTTCCGGCCATCAGAGACTTGCGACGACCATAGTGCTCAACAATGTAGAGACCAATGAATGTGACGAGAAAGTTGATGGTGTTGAGGATGATCTGCGTAATGTAGCTGTCAATGCTGACAGATCGGAAGATGGTCGTACCGTAGTAAAAGAAGTAGTTGGCACCAGCTGTATTTGGTCAGCTGACGGTCAATAGGCTTCCTGGATCGGGTAATACGTACTGAGTTGCTGAAACATCTGAAGCGACATTCCGAGAAAGATGCGGTATGCCATCCTCGGGGCCCGGAACATGGAAATCAACTCGGAAACCGGGCTCTTCTTTAGCGTCTGCTCCGCACGTAGCTTTGAGCCAATCTCCTCCATCTGCGTATGGATCGACCAGTGATTCGGGGTAGCACCGTAGACCCTGCAAAGCGTCCGCTCGGCTCGGTCGACGCGACCACGGCGGTAATCAAATCGGGGTGTTTCGGGGAAGAACAAGATGCCAATGCCGAGGACCAGCGTGTAGACCCAGCCGAGACCCATGACAATTCGCCATGACGCCGAGCTATTGGGGTGATGTGTGACTGTTCCGTAGTTGAAACAGGCGGCGAGAAAGATACCAAAGGTGATGAACAGCTGGTACGTACACACCATGGCTCCTCGAATCCAAGGCGGCGACGTCTCGGCTTGATACATGGGAACGAGCAGAGATAGGGCGCCAACTCCAAGACCAGCAACCCAACGGCCCATCATGATCTGAACCCAGTCGCGGTTGGAAGAGATCTGGATGATGAACCCGATGGAGATGATGAGGTTCCAGAACGAAATACTATACTTTCGGCCAATACGGTCTGAAATGGGAGCTGCAATGAGCGCTCCCATCAACGTTCCGATGGAGAGGAGAGCCACGATGAGGCCAGAACGGACGGTGCTAAACACGCGCTCGCCTTTGCTATTGGTCTCACCGAAACGATCGAGGAAGTCTGGCATTTCCAAAAAGCCACTTATCTGACCCGTGTCGTAGCCGAACCTGCAAAGAGGACCCGTTAGATGTCACGTTGTACTCGTCTCCATCGGCGTCATGTGCAACCGGGTGCGACTTACAAGATTCCGCCCATCGAGACGAACAAGGCCACAACGAGGGAGCGCCCCGTAATGCGAGGTAACGGGGAGTAGTCAAGCCCAGCAAGGGACCGACGAGCATGTTTTCCCTTTTCTGAGGCAGGATTTTGCTCGTCGAAATAGACGGTGAGAAAGTTTGGTGCCATGGTGAGTGATTTGCCGGTGCAGCACCGATGGTGGTTGGTATCGAGTTGTACAACAAAGCCTTTCACGCCACGTGTAAGGTCGACGGAGCTTCAAAGTAAGCCATCATGCCGAGAGCTTAGCAATGACAGCCCTTTAATACCTCCTCTAGCCACTCCAGCTTCTCCAACTCCTCCAACTCCTCCTCACCTCCCACTACACATCGTGAACTACGGTGATGTCAGACTCAACCCATTGACCAATCAGCCCTCGGCTCTGACGGCGTTGTCGGAGTCCCCAGGTCTCGAGACCGAGGAATCGGTCCGTCCCCTTCGGTCAGGCGTCGTCGCGTGGCCATGGCTGGAGCCAATTCTTGTTAAGGTTGGGTTGTCCTCGCTAGGAAAGAGGAGGAAGCTTCCCGCGGGGTGCCTTGCTCTAGCATCGAAAGAAGCTACCGATACGCGTCGAACCGCTTTAGGAGAAATGACGTTTGGGGAACGACATGGGACTCAATTCATGGAGTGATCGATGATCCTCAGAGCTGCCGCGATGACGATTCCGAGAGATCCAGACCAAGGATGATTGGGTGGGCGGATTGACGGCGGGACGCTTAGTTGTATGGGTGTGAGACTTGAACTACCTCCTCGGCAAGCAAGAAAGCAATTGACTTTTAGAGAAAGGGACATTGCGGCCTCTATTTCTTCTCATGTCCAGACTGCAAACACATCTCATGCAGCAACCACACATCAAAAGCAAATATGTACAACTCCTTCAAAACACCCTCGAAAAAGAAATAACACATATGCACTCGAGTCTCGAGCACCCGCATGGTCTCGATCCGACCTTGCCGATCTGGCACACTCACTGCGGGCAAAGGACAGCCATCGCTGGAATTAGGCCGGGGATATCAAAGCGATGACGCCAATACTTAATTCGCCACCCAAGATGGCCTCTCTTGCCTGCAAACATGGTGAATTCGTGATGGACTATTGAAAGCCGAACGGCCCTCCCTCGGCCGAATCCGATGCCTGATCGTCTCCAGACCCCGCAATCCCCAGATTCTGCGCTCTCACTGTCGATCGAACGTTGGAAACGTTGAAGTTGATTGCTTTTTGTTGGCCGAGTTTTTGATTCGCTGGGGTCGGTTGGTGATGGCGCTTCGACGTCATGGACACGACAAAGGAGACACATTGGTTGCACCAGGGGGGGCAGGCTCGACAGAGAGTGCGAAGACTTCGTAAGGGAAAACCCATTGGTCGCGCTAGAGGGGACAGAGGCTGCATGAAATGATCAGCTCTAGGGTTGTGACTTTGATCCGATCGTCGGCGTCCCCGGATGACGTTGCGATAGACTGCAGTTGACACAGGGGAAAAGTAGGTAAGCCAGAATATAATACCTCAATCCGCCAAGTTCGCTGGTATAAGTTGTTGATACTTGTGGCTAACGCGAAATTAACATTCTCCAACGTCTGATTTGACATGCGTTGGGTACTTGGTAAGTTGGGACTCAAGTACGAAAATGGACCTCCTTTATCCAAGGCGCTTGCTCGATACAGCGAAGCAATCGCTCCTAACGGCATCGAGGAGAGCTCCATGTTGAAGACGAAGCAAGATGCTTAGGTAATAAAGCTTTATCCAAGTAGTGCAATGCCAAAACCACCACGAAGAGGGTCATGACTGAGTGATTGCGGCCTCAGTCCGAAAACCGGCGACTCCGAGCAACACTTTGATCAAATCAATTTCTCGCATAAAGAGATGAACGTGCTGCAGATGAAATCCAGAAGTATGCATCATTTTGAAGGTCTACACTCAATTTCACAGGTTCAATCGCTCGCGCCCGAGTCGCTATTAGGCGAGTAGCCAGACCTCGTATCTACCGTCGCTGTCAGCCTTCGACGCAAGCCTCGAATCGTTCTCGTAAGGAAGCTACCCGGGATCTCTCTTCGGAATCTCTCTTCGGGTTTGGCCAAGCTCCAGTGCCTCAGTATACCCCGCGGATACCGCCCACGGTATGCAACAAGCCTGAAATGGCAGGACACAAGGGGGATATCGCGACTGAAGGATTCGTTCTGCTGTGCTATACCCCGCCTCATTTATCTGGATACTACTCTGGATATAATGACTACCCATCGGGCCACATCCTTGTTGGATGAAAGGATCTCCCTAGATCCAAGTCGCCAACAGCGAGTCTAACAGTTGGTTATACAGCCGCAAGCTGAAGCGTTGCAGCAGCTTCTCGGACCAAGGAGAGCCACCGTCGGAACTCCCACAGTATCGCCATGAGAGTTGCCCGACGAGTCCATGGGAATGATGACGAGATGTATTATGGGTTCCTCATCGAGGTCGTTACGACTTATGAAACCTACATATGCCGTAATAGCCACTAGAACTGCGACATCAGTTGCGACATATGATGCAGCAAGGACAACCGCATATGTGGTAAGCAAAACAACTGTTGCAACTCAAAAGTGCGCCACGGCAATAATTGCGATAAGTGCTCAAGAGTCTCGGATAACGTACCCGGTGCCTTGGTGCAGGACTGCATCTCGACTGGACTCGCATTGTTCCGATCCCTTCGCAGCGAGATGGCAAGTATGACCTTGACCAACCGCTCTCTTGCTCAAATGTGTTTATAGCTCCACAGCATGCAGAAGGCGAGTTGGTGTAGGGATGGGCCGTCCTTTGCAGCCAGGTTCTTCCATCCGTTACCCTGCAGTGCCCGTTTCACACAAGGGACTTTGGCACAGCAACATGACTCGAGCAGCATGCATCGCCACATCCAAGTGGAGGCAGGTTTCTCCAGCCCGGAGGAGACGCCAGGTTGGTCACACGCCTTAATATATCTTGCATGAGGGAGTTTTATGATGCTGGGTTTCTGCCATCGAACCGTTGACCGTCGTTGGCCGGGCGCGCATCACATCGGCGACACGTGGAAGCTTGACAGATGGTTTTATTCATATCACACCGAGTCACACAGTCCATGAGGAAGGAGGCTTGTCAAAGTTGTCAGTTGTCATGCTATCTCGTGGCAAAAACGCACGTGTGGAGCGAACTGTCTATAATCTATCTCTGCAGCCTTCGGGCACATCTCACATCTCGTGGTTCTTCAGGCTGCATCCCTGGCGTCTTCTAGAATCATATGCGCGCCCTTCTCCGCAATCGCATATATGGTGGCCTGCACGTGGGCGCTGATCTGAAGTGGCATGATGCTCGCGTCCACCACCCGCAGCCCCTGGACGCCGTACACGCGCAGTCGCTCATCGACGACGCCCGCGGCGATGCCCGCACGCCCTCCCATGGCGCAGGTGCCGACGGGGTGCCAGTCGGTGATTGTGTTGTGCACGATCCACTCGGTGAGGCCTTCGTCGTCGTCCATGGTGGCTGCCGACGGCGAGGCTGGCGCGCGGATGATGCCAGACAGAGGCTCAGTGTGCACCACCTTGTTCAGGAATCGCGCGCACTCCCTCATGACTTCCACATCGAGGGCCCCGTGCTCGCCGCCGTAGTACTGCGGATCGATGGCGGCCTGGTCGTCTGCCGTGGTGGAGTGATCGCTTGCGGTGGGACGGATGTGGATCGATCCGACGGAAAAGGGGTACTGCGAGGGGGGGGGGGGGGAGGTCGTTTAGTGTCTCGTTGTCGTTATCCGAGCGATAAACATTGACTGACCTGTAGGATCTGCAGCATGGTCCCATACTTCTTGCCGTCCTCGCCTTGGAAGTAGGGGCTCCAGTTCCCAAGGTCGAAGATGTACTCAATCTGACCCAGCTTGGCACGGCCGTCGAGCCTCTCCTTCAAGATGGCCTTCTTCTCCGCGTCAAAGGCTGTCAATGCGCCTGCCTTGGCGTAGAGGCCGGCGAGTCTCTCGCTGGGCACGAAGTGCGCGAGGGGCACGTAGCAGAGCGAGACGGGCAGGACGGTGAGGGGGCCAGCCTTGTCCCGAAGGTACCGCTCCCGAGCCGAGGCGACGAGCTTCTCGTCCTTAAGCAAGTCGTCCTTATTGGCGAGGGCAGGGTCGACCTCGAAGATGGTGGCGAGCACTGGGCACCCAAGTCGCGTTAGCATGGGCCGTAATCTGGCAATCGGGGTGCTTACTCAGGTGGTCTTGCAGATTCTCTCCCACCATTGGGCTGTCCACCTTGACGGGCACGCCAGCTCGGGCCAGCACCTTGGGGTTGCCTATTCCAGAGAGCTCCAGGATCTGAGGCGACTTGACGCTGCCCGCTGACAGGACGACCTCGCGGGTGACGGAAACGACGTGCTCCCTGCCCTGGCAGGTGAAGCGAACGCCTGTCGCCACACTCTGGCCACGGACGCGCTGGATGACAAGCTCATTTACGGTAGCATGGGTGAGGATGTGCAAGTTGGGGGCTACCGGCGAGCAGTAGTCGGTAGCAAAGGATCGACGAGCCGATCGAGGGTCTACCGCGTTGACGCAAGTCCAGACGCCGACGTTTGAGCCGCCAACGTGGGACGAGTTGGTCGCGACGCCGACGGCATTGAGGGTACGGTGCCAGAGACGGTGCGAGGGCGAGTAATCGGTCGGGTAGGAGACGTGGATGGGCCCGGAGCGACCGAACGCGTCTGCGTCGTGGGAGACGTCGTACTCCTTCTGCAGGCCATGACTCGGCGGGTGGAATGTCTCCGACTTTTGGAAGAATGGCCTGTTTTGGAGGGGGAAGACTCGCGGTTAACATCCCGGTGCCTGGCTTATTATGTGATACAGTTGACTCGATGGACTAACAGGAGATCATCCCAACCCCACCCACGATTCCCCAGGGCTTCCCACGCATCGTAGTCCTCCTTGCTAGCGCGATTCCACGCCATGTAATTCAGCGCGCTGGTTCCCCCAAGCACCTTGCCTCGCGGCCAAGGGAGGCTTCGGCCTCCGAGGCCCTTCTGGGGCACCGTCTCGCAGTGCCAATCGTAGCTGCCCCCCAGCGACCGGCCATAGTGCCCAGGGATGGCGATGTCGTCGTCGTCGCGGGCGGCGACGCCTCCGGCCTCGAGCACGCCGACGGTGAAGCCCTCGTCGGCCTGGGCAATGCGTGAGGCGACGGCCAAGCCGGCTGTGCCCCCGCCGACGATGAGGAAGTCGAAGGTGCGACGCCTGAAGTCGTCGGCGTTGCTGGTCTGTTTCGTGCTCTCCATGGTGCCAGATCTTCTCACGTTACCGAGGAGTGGTTTAGGGCAGTGCAGTGCCGGTTCTGGGCGCTACCCAGCCCTTATACCCAGTGGTGCGAGAAGGCTGTTGGCTCAAACGATAATAGGCGATAAACGGAAGGTGGGCGTGTTCAAAAAAGGATGGCGGCAATCGCTGCTGAGCCAGGAGACGGGTATACTCGGATCAATGGCTGATTAGAGCCAACATCATCACCAACAATGTGGGTGGGCGGCACTCGTGAGAGCCTCCGGTGCGGCGGTGCTGCAACTACCGCCCAAGAAAAAAAACCCGAGAGAGACCATTTCTTGGCAGAACGGAGCGGGCTGTTTATTAGCCTGTTTTTCTTCTGGCGAACGGCTATGCCAAGTGAAGACAAGTCTGGGGAAAAGCGAACTTATAGGTCTGATATTACCGGGAAAGGCTGAGGGGGAACCGTCGCAAGAGAAGCAAAAAAAAAAACCAGATGGGCTCACAATGCTTCACTCCGGACAAAAAGATGAGCTACTGCAGTAGCACCTCCCTGAATTTCCACGGGTTTCCGGGTTCTCGTTGTCGCTAAATTTCCGGGCGTGCAAGACGCTGGACTGGCCCCCCCTGACCCTGTTCACTTCCCGGCGAGCCCAATCATGAGACGCACCAAGGCCTGGACTGGACGAGCCGGGCTGGAATGGGCGTTGTGGCTGCACTTTTGCCTGCAGCAAACATTGTTCGGCCGTGCCTAAAAGCCGCGCCAACGAAAGGACGGGGTTTCGATGGTGCGACCCCTGAGATGGCTCTTATCCTCTCTGTTTGACTTTCGGAGCGTCTGTCAAACTGAATCCATACGAAATCAAAATTCCCCTCGACCCTGGCCATCACGAAATCTCGCTGAAAGAGGGGACGGGTTGGTCCAAGATGGGGGCCGCTGAGGGGGGCGGCGGAGAAAGATATCGTATCATCGTACGGCACAACCCCTGAGGGCCTCAAATCGACGCAGGGCCAGGGCCTCTGCCACTCCGCGGGGAACAAGGGCCGGCCACGGCCCGCGCGGCCACTGGATCCCAGCAAAGTCGAGGGAGGTGACTGCAATTTGGTGCCCTCTTTCTCGAGTCCCTCCCAGGGACTCCTTAACCCCCCCCTAGTCCCAGCCGTAGCCCCCGGATCCGGCCCTCCACCCACCTCATCACCCCTGGTCCTTATCTTTGTGACTCGTCCGCTGCAGGTCCAACGCCAAAGGCGACCGGTAAAAACAAAGCAAATAATTTCATGTCGGCAGGTACAGGTGCAGGGACGGATACCGGGTGGCTAATTAAGTGAGCCAGAGGCGTGCTCAATATCCCGCATACGGTGGCTGAAAAGGTCAAACGCATGCGAAAAACGCATGTCATAGTCACAGAGGCAGACTCGCATAAACGGTCGGGTTCCTGGGAAGACGGCCTCCCCCCCCCCCTGGCGACATCCCTTTGCCGTACGTCCAACGGACGTTGGCACCGTCATATGAGTAGCGCTCGTTCCAACCATCATGGTTCCTGTCTTGAAGAAAAAAAAAGTCTTTGCTTCGTCTGTATCTCTTCAATCCAATCCTTCCATCCCCGTAGCATGGCCCTCGTCGCCATCCTGCCAACATCATGAAGTTCGTAGACTCCCTGCTCGTCGAGTCTTGGATTCTTTGGGTTCTGGGTGTCTTTATCGTGGCGGTCAGACTGTAAGTATCTCATGATTCCCGCCTCTTGTTTACTTTTTCTTCATGCTGTTGGCACCCACACTCGAGCCTCGTCCTGCCCGCATGATGTCGACCTACTAGATAAAATCGAATCGCTGACGCCAACGAAACCGCACAGCATATCCCGACGCATCAAGCTGGGAAAATGGAGCCGCCTCGCCATCGAAGACTATCTCATGTGTTTCGCTCTCGTGCGTTGTCCCAGCCCAGATCCTTTCCGCCCAGCTGGCCGTTACTGATTCGCTCCGCCTTCGACAGGTCAACTTTACCGGAGTTGTCGTCTGCATCAACGAAGTGGCCAAAAATGGCAGCAATTACATGGACCCCGAAGTCGCCGAAAACCTCTCGCCAGCGGGTGTCTCGCAGGCCGTCTTCGGTAGCAAGATGACCTTCGTCCTCGAGATCTTCACCCTCACCGCAACATGGACCGTCAAGGCCTGCCTGCTCCTCCTCTACGCCCGCCTCACCGAGGGCACCTCGATACGACAGAAATGGGCCGTCCGATTCGTGGCCTTTTACACAATCCTCACCTACGTCCTCTGCACCTTCTTGTTCGTCTTTTACTGGTGCAGCCCGCACGTCTACGAGTATTGGGCGGTGCCCGTCAGGATCGGTACGTCATGCTGTTGGTGGCGTTTGTTGTGGCTAGCTGCTAACAATAACCTACAGATCAATGCGCAACATGTTGGTTTCGCTCCTATCGAGCCAATTCCCGGAACTTTGGAAGGCTAACCCTTACCCTGCAGATTACAACCACATGATCTTCGCGACGGCGTGCAATATTTCCTCCGATCTGATGCTGCTCTTCCTTCCGATCCCCATCATGATCAAGATCCGCCTGCCCATGAAGCGCAAGCTCGGGCTGTGCTGCGTCTTTGGCCTGGGTCTCTTCAATGTGAGGGAACATACATAGCCGCCGCCAACACACAAGCGTCCCACTCGCTGACACGTCGTATAGATCCTCGCCGCCGTCTTGAACCGATACTACAACTTCAGCAACCCCAACTCGTACGTCTTCCTGTACTGGTACGTCGCCGAGGTTGGCGTGGCCATGTACGTTGGTAACCTGCCGCTGTGCTGGCCCGTCATCCGCCTCGCCATCGGCTCCAAGGGCGACTCGTCGAATCCTTCCTACCCAAACTCATACCCAAATCACCCGTCATACCCCAACAACTCGGCCCGCCGAACGAACCAGAGCCGCCACCCGCTCACGAGCAAGGCGTCGCTGTGGGCGAAGCTGGACGACGAGGAGGGCATGCGTACCACGGTCAACGGGTCGCCCGAGCAGAGCCTCGGCAGCCAGATCGAGCTCGTCGACCAGAACCAGACGGTGCCCGACCTGGTGAAACAACCCTATCACACGGCGGCAGAGGTCACCAGCGATCGCCTGCACGGGCACGGACACGGCAGCCCCGGCGATCACATCACGGTAGTGACAAAGGTGGACGTTACGACGAAGAACAAGTAAATACGGGGAAATACGGCCTTTTTCCCCTATGTCTCTCTGAATGGGCAATTTGAGCGTTTGAGCACACCATGTACATAGATAATACCCTTATAAGAATCACTAGAGTGTAAATAGTGTAATTGCAAATGATAAGACGAGTCGAACAAGATCCAACGTGTCGCTCGCGTGAGGCTCCCTCGCTTCTCTTGGCTCCCTCATACGATCTTTGCTTGGCTCTCTTGGCCCTCTCCGCCCTCTCCTCAGCTATCTCTTGGCTCTTTGGCTCCTTGGCTCCCGCAAAATACTGGGCTCCCGTCCATCTCTTATTCTCTTGGCCTCCCCGGCACTTTTCTTGGCTCCCGCTTGATCCGCCAGCTCCTCATTCCCCCCCCCTTGGCTCAAGGGTGAGGACTCCCCTAGACTTGAAACGGATATGGCGCCGCCGGTGGAGGGAGTCTTAGTGTATTCGTACCGCAGTGGTTTCATGGGGCCTTTATGCAGCTAAGCAAAGCGAGGGCGACAAGGTTGCCGGGGTCCTACACGGCCACGACTCGAGCTTCCCTGCAACCAACAGCAGAGAGTCGCAAGAAGGAGAGAGGAGCAGCAGCCAGAACAGGACATGGGACAATTAAATTGCGCATGAGGCTTGTTCATGTTGATCCGGGGGGGGCGAACGCTAGCACTGAAACCGTTACCCGTCGGAGCCATCTCTCCAAGGAAGTTATCGCGCAGCGCATGCGAACGACGCCCAGGACACGCCCTTTTCGACCAGGGCTCTCCTTCTACCTACCTACCGGTACCGGTATTATTGTCTCGCTCGCCTCAGCCGCTCCTGCGCCGTTGGCTTCCCTCTCTTAAACAAAACTCTAACCGATTCCCTTTTCTTCGTCTTTCGTTGTTCTAAACCCAACCCTCGGACGCACCTCTTGTCCCTCCTCTCCTGCAGCTCTCGGCTAAGCGTCTGTTCTGCGCTGTAATGCTACCCTGCGTGCTGTAGCTGCCGCGAATCTCGACCACCCACGGCCTCTGCTCATTTATTTTTCATTTGTTTTCTGCATCTGTGCATATCACCACTATATACCTGCATCCGACGCCCGGCAACCATGGCCTCACCCACCCATGATGTCGAGATTGTCGCCGAGAAGGGCGTCCGCGTCAGCTCCGGCGCCTCGGTCGACGAGAACCTGAGCACGGCTGAGACGCCGGCCGCTCCCCCGTCCGAGGGCTTCTCGTTCAAGGCGCTCAACAGCCGCATCGAGAACCTCGCCGGCCTCGAGGCGAGAGGCATCGAACGCGTGCCTCCCGAGGAGCGCCAGGCGCCCTCGCACGCCGCCGACCTGCAAGTCGCCGTGCTGTGGTTCAGCGCCAATCTGTCTCTCAACAACCTCGCCACGGGCCTCTTCGGCCCCATGGTTTTCGGTCTCGGCTTCTTGGACAGCGCCCTGCTGGCCGTGTTTGGAACCATCCTCGGTGCTTTCTCGACGGCCTACATGGCCACCTGGGGACCGCGCAGCGGAAACCGCACCATGGTATGCCCACGGCCCTTTGCTCTGGATGCGGCGGCGAGCTGACCCGGGTTTTGTTTAGGTCGTCTTGCGTTACTTTATGGGATATTGGCCCGCCAAGCTGCCCACGCTCCTCAACGTGGTGCTCATGGTCGGATACACCACCATCGACTGCATCATCGGTGGCCAAGTCCTCTCCGCCGTCAGCGGCGGCAGCATGACCATCCTCGTGGGTGTCATTGTCGTCGCCATCATGACCTGGGTTATCGCAGTCTTTGGCATGGCCATCTTCCACCGATACGAACGGTAGGCTCTCCGCTCCTCGCTGCACCTGATGCGCACCAGATCTGACCACTCTCATCTTAGATACGCTTGGATCCCCCAGGTCATCGTCCTCTCCGTCCTCATCGGCACCGCTGGCCAATACTTCGATGCCTCGGCCCAACCCACTGTTTCCGGCTCCACGCTCGCCGCCAATCGTCTCTCCTTCTTCACGCTCTGCTTCTACGTGCCCAACTCGTGGGCCGCTGCCGCCTCTGATTTCTATGTCTACTACCCCGAAAATACACCTCGCATCAAGGTTTTCCTTCTCACCGTCACCGGCCTGACATTCTCTTTTAACCTCGTGTACCTGGTTGCCATTGGCCTGGCTACCGGTCTCGTTAACAACCAGACTTGGTCCGATGCCAACGACGTCAGCACCGGTGCCCTCATCGTCGCCGCCTTCGATCCCCTCCACAACTTCGGACGCTTCTGCTCCGTCATCATCGCTCTCGGTGTCGTCGCCAACAGCACCCCCTCCATCTACTCTGCCGCCCTGGGCTGCCAGGTCCTCGGCCGCTATGGCAAGGCTATTCCCCGCTGGCTCTGGTCCACCATCCTTACTCTGATCGGCATGGTTCTCGCCATGGCCGGCCGTGAGCATCTGCTCGTTATCTTCCAGAACTTCGTTGCTCTCATGGGATACTGGGTCATGCTCATGATCACCATCGTCGGAATGGAGCACGGCTTCTTCCGTCGTGGCAAGACCTTCGACTGGACCAAGTGGGAGGACAAGTCGTATCTCCCCATCGGATATGCCGCCTTGGCTAGCTTCCTCCTCGGTTGGGTTGGTGCCATCGTCGGCATGTCTCAGGTCTGGTACATCGGCCCCGTCTCCGAGGCCGCCTCCAACGCCGATCTGGGCATGTGGTTAGGCTGCGGGTTTGCCCTTGTTGCCTTCCCACCACTGCGATATCTCGAGCTGAAGATTGTGAAGCGTTGAGCAGGCGCGATACCGAAAAAAATCCGAAAAGAGTGTACATATATCCATAGGCAACTCCCTGATTGCATATTGGCCAGCCCGGAAAGGCTCTTCTACCAGTGAAGATCTCTGTTATATATCGTTTTAAGTATCTGAGTTCTCAATATTTTACATGTTCGACTTCCGACCACCAACTTGAACTCGCAGCGCCCGATTGACATTTCGCCCGGAGATCTTCAGATGAACGTCCGTGATACGTCACTTGGGGAAGTATGATACCAATGAGAGGCTCCGTTCTGCTCCAAACCGTGTTTTCGTGCTCTATTTGAGCGACAGGCACGAAATACGGCTCACCGAACGGCTGAGATGCGGTCGTCTTTAACGAGGCGAGGTGAAGACTCGCTACAATGAGAAGACAAGCGGGTGAGAATGCACGGAACGAGGGGACGCGTCTCGTTCCGCAGGATGGCTCCACGGAGTTGACCAACGACCATACTTAGTGTACGCGCGAATAGAACGCGTCCAGAAAGTAAAGAAGTATCAGTCTACAAGATGACCTATGGCTTCTCCTCGAGATCCCAGAGGTTTCCTTTGTCACCGTACTCCTACCCTATAGCAAGTGGCTGAAATGGACACGGAAGTAACATTGTGGTCATAACCAACCTCTCCCAGCACATGGCATGTAAGGACCCGTCAGTTATGGGTTTAATTCGGAGAAGCAGAGATAGCAGACGAAACAGACAAAGACAAGCCAACAGATGTAAAGGCCGGTATCATCAGTTGAACAAGCTCAAAGTGGGAAAGTATGGCCGACTAAGCCAAGGAACGCAACACCTCTGACAGGAATAATACTAAAGATCTTCTTTAAGCCTAATAAGCTCCTCGCCTCCTGGGCTCCCCATGCAGGTTTTGAGGACATTCCAGGATCCGTTAGTTCACAGCAGATTTCTTGATTGGGAAAGGAGGCGGTCGCGTCGGTCGGATGGCCTTTCGGACGCGATATTGAGCCGGATGTGGTTCTTGCTGAGTCGAGTATCGTGCGAGGTAGCTGCACGAAACAAACATCACATTATACGAATACCCATGTCTGATTTTGGCTGATAAACGGCGGCTTGGCATCCGCCCATGATGACCTGATGCCTGCTTTTCTCGTCTAGAATGCTGCAAGCCACCCCCTAACCCTAACTTGTAGTGCTGACACCCAATATGACAACAAAGAATCACAGAGTAAATGCATCTGAGTAATTAAGGTAGAAACTAATACGTAATGAACAATTACGAATACGTTCTACGGACATATCCCTGAGACTAGAGGAAAAAGCAAGTGTAGGAGCCGACACTAAGCCAATTTTTAGGACCAACGGAAAGTGAATGCCGGGAGCCCGGGCATCATTGAAAAGCCGGGCTCTTTCGAATCTTCAACTGGGTTAGAAACGATGTACCTTGCTCACAGCTGGAGAAGAGAAAATGCGTATCGCTTCTTCGCGAGCCTGGAGAAGGGTGTACTTACGAATGGGAAGTGACGAGGACTCAAGGAGTGAACCAAGGTGTTCCTCAATTGCGGCATCAATGTGCGAAGGAAACTACCGCAATCCTTCAAGCTCAACTGAGTTAGCATGGAGGCGTCCCGTCTCGGCATTCGAATACACTAGCTTGAGGGGTAAAAAACTTGACCGGGCAATCCAGCACCGCAACACCATCGCGATATCGCCTACCGATATAACACCATCGACTGGCTAATCCAATATATCGACTCTCGACTACCTGTGCTATGTACTTTATAGCAGAATGACGACCGTCACGGCGATTGAGCTCAGCGGTCTGCAGTTGGCGCCCGCGTCGTTGCTCCATCATCCGGATCCGATATCGGGGAGGGACGAAATGCCACCGGCTCCTGAGACCGATGCACACAATGCACAACAGAGCATGTCCAAGGAGAGAACCCTTATAGTCATTTCTTCGGTCACGTTCATTACTGGCATTGGTTCGCTGCTTAGTGGCGTTATAATTGTGTGCATGCCGATAATGGCCGAGGATCTCCAGATTGCGCCTGGCCCTCTCCTCTGGTGAGTCCGTCCCACACGGTTCAGAGCCTTGAACTGACAATGAGGACTGCAGGCCCGCGTCTGTCTTTGCACTCACTTCTGGTTGCACGCTATTGCTATGCGGGGCCATGTCCGACTTGTTCGGCGCCCGGCAGTTGTATCTCCTCGGATGCTTCTTCCAATCCGTCTTCACATTGGCGTGCGGACTATCTCGGACGGGCACCCAGGTTATTGCCTTCCGGGCTTTTGCTGGTGTTGCAATTTCCATGTGTCTCCCGTCCTCGGTCAGTTTCATCACGCATTCTTTCCTGCCGGGAAAGCGACGCAACATTGCGTTTGCATCCATGGGTGGCGGGCAGCCTGTCGGATTCGCGATTGGCTTGCCTTGGGCGGTGTCTTTGCCGATACAATTGGATGGAGATGGTTTGTTTTCCCATGTTGCTTTGTGCTTCGAGGTACGCTAGCATGCGTCAGGTCTTTCTACATGGCCGCCATTCTCAACACGGTCGCCTTTGGACTTGCCTGTCGGTCTCTCCCTATACTCGGGATAATAAACCAGTCACTTGGCAGCGGTTTGTCGCCGAAGTCGACATTGTTGGAGCCTTATTGTCGAGTGCATCTTTGTCGATGCTCTCGTATGTTCTTGTGTGAGTAACCATATTATTGTTGTCAACTAGAAGAGGCTGACAGATGCAGAATCATCACCGATAATTCTGAGAAGTTCGTGAGCGCGACTAACATGGCTCTCCTCATCCTATCAATGCTCACCTTCGCCGGCTTCATCGTGTGGTGCGGGCGCCAGGAGAGACTCAATCGATCTGCCATAATTCCCAACTCGCTATGGAAGAACCGCGTCTTCAGCAGCATCTGCCTCAGCGTCTTCTTGGTTCTCGGCGCCTTCAACGCCACAGAGGCCTTCATATCGTTCTTCTTCCAGTACGTCCAAGACCTTTCAGCCATGAAGGCCTCGGTATCGCTTCTGCCTGCGCCAGTCGGCGGCGTCCTAGCAACTCTTTTTATCGGCGCTTTGGTTCATCGAGCCCGGGCGGATGCTATGTCCTTTGCGTCGGTTCTTCTTTCGAGCTCTACACCGCTGGTTATGGCCCTTGTGAACCCCTCTTGGAGTTATTGGGTCTGCATCTTCCCGGCTCTGTTCTTCAACGCTGTCGGCGCCGACGCACTCTACACCATCTCCAACCTCCTCATCACGTCGCTATTTCCAGCTCGAACCCAAGGGGTAGCTGGTGGAGTATATAATACTCTTGCACAGATCGGGAGGAGTTTCGGTCTCGCATGTGGAGGGGCCGTTGCCGGCGCAATGACGGGGAAGTACAAGGGTGACGAGAATAGTAAGGAGGCCAAGTCGGAGGGATATAGGGCGGCCTTTTGGTTTTGCTTTGCTTTGTACGGGGTGGCGCTGGTTGTAATTGTCTGGGGACTTCGAAGGATCGGAAAGGTGGGCAAGAAGCAAGATTGAGTAGACATGGTTCGGTCTGGGTTGTCACGGTCGTTTGTAGCATCGCGACTGGCCGTGATAGGAGAGAGTCGATAGCTTGTCATCCCATAAGTATTCTCATTTAACCCAGACTTCCAAGCACGAAGCCAGACAGTCGCTTATAATGGTGATGGCAAAACGTGATACGCCCCAAGCTTGAGAATGTAAGAAGCCATGCTCACTAGATGATAGTCCCGGTGTTATCAACGGGTATATAATCTCACGAGGCAAACTTCACCATGCCCGTTCGCCGAGGTAAATCTTGGTTCTCTGTGACTCTATGAGGAAGTTCTCATCGAAGAATTTTCTACGAGGCCCTGGCTTAATGATTTGGTAGATGCCTAATGCAGTCCCTCTTGGTCTGTATCCATTTGTGGCTGCCAACCTGGCGATAACCATGTGTCAATCATGACACACCAAATGGATAGACCTTGTACAGTGGGCGGAGGTTTGTGATGGAGTGGAATGAGGAGACAAAGAAAGAGAAAGATCTACGTAAGGGCGCTGATACAACAAGGTTTACGTTTGATCTTTGTGGAGGGAGGGAAGATTTGGGGTATCTGTTTTACGTTGACGAAAGGCCGACATTTGTTCCATTTGTGCAATCATGAGATGACCGGCAATACACCCATCATCCATCACACTTCCATACTCCTACTGAACCTCACTCAACCTTCCAAACAGCCGTGAAAACTCTTCCTCACAACACGGCCTCGAACAGGTCTTCATGGAGGCTGCCGTCTCCACCTCGACGGCCCTACCACGGGGATCCGACTCGTTCGAGCGGGACCCAACTCGGACTGCGGCAGAGCTTCCAGAAATCTATTACGAAAAACTTGGGCCGGGGTCCTGTCCGGTGACGCTTCCTCCCGCGATACTCGCCCAATGAAAGAGTTTTCACGACGTAAAAGTCGGCGAACGCGACCCGTCCAACGGTGAGCGATATTTGCCCATGGAACGCCAGCGTTGCGTCCAACTACTCACCATCATGAGAATCGCCTCGAGTATTACGTACTGGGCCATGCCGCATACGACTGCCGTTCCTCGCAGTCTCTCTCGTTCTGACTGGTTCAAACACTCGGGTCCCTAGTCTAGTCCCACTATGCGGCTCGCATCATGCGATATCAACGCTCCTCCCAACGTCAAACGCGCCCTCTCGCATAGGACATGGCCTCTCCCTCATCCTCCTCTGGGGAGTTCGAGCAAGGGCACCCCATACTGTCAGGGCTAATGAATCGAGACTCATGGAGAAATCTTGCCATCTCCACCGTTGGAGTTTGTCGCCTGTATGGAGATGCCAATGAGAATCGCCAGTCCCCTGATCCGTTGCCACTTAGAGTCATGTGGGTTCTCATCTCATTGATAGGACCTCTTTCTTTGACATGTTGGTATTTCACAAGGGAATCCCAATTGGGTCCGGCTTATCGGCCTTGGTCTCTTAAAAGCGCGAGTTCCGTCACTACGCGCTGGTGTTTTGGGGGTTTCCTGGTATACACCTACTTCCTCCTCAACCCCAGGCCGCTCTACGGCCTACACCCCAAACTCGTTGAACAAAAGACACATTCACAAATACACTGAGCAACCGCCAGCTCAGCACGTATCTCGATATGAGTGGAGAATCCATCTCCCAACCGGCTCCTGCCCCCGCGAACCCCTATGAGCCCAAGGAGGCGTCCGGGGCTCAGAAGGAGGTCCAGACGGCCCGACGAGCATCGTCAGACGCCTACGATCACGTCATGCTCGGCGAGACGAACGAAGTCGACGACGACCGCCTGAAGCGGATCGCCGCAGAGGGCAACGCCTATTTCCACCGCCTGGGCTGGAAGCGCCTCTCGGTTGTGCTGGTGGTCGAGGCCATCGCTCTCGGCTCGCTCAGTCTCCCCGGAGCCTTCCACACCCTGGGCATGATCCTTGGTGTGATTCTCACCATCGGTCTGGGCGTCGTTGCCATCTTTACGAGCTACATCGTCGGTCGCGTGAAGCTGGCTTACCCCGAAATCGGTCATTATGGCGACGCCGGACGCATGCTTTTCGGACGCGTTGGATATGAGGTTTTCGGTGCCGCTTTTGTTCTCGAGCTGCTCCTCACTGTGGGATCGCACGCTTTAACGGGCAGCATAGCCCTGGTCACTATTAACGGCGGGCATGTCTGCTCGATCGCCTTCTCGGCCGTTTCAGCCATCATCCTCCTGCTGCTTGCAATTCCGCCTTCCTTCTCCGAGGTTGCTATCTTGGGCTACATCGACTTTGTTTCTATCATCGCAGCTATCGGCGTTACGATTATTGCAACCGGCATTCAATCTACCGATGCCCCAGGAGGTTTGTCGGCCGTCGACTGGTCCGCCTACCCCAAGGACGACTTGAGCTTTTCCGAGGCCTTCGTTGCAGTGAGCAATATAGTTTTTGCGTACAGTTTTGCAATCGGTCAATTCTCCTTTATGGATGAAATGCACACGCCAAAGGATTATATGAAGGCCATTTGGGCTAACGGCATTACTCAAATCCTCATCTACACCTTAACGGGCGCAATCTGCTACGCCTTTATCGGATCTACGGTTCAATCGCCAGCTCTTCTATCTGCAGGAAGCCTTGTGTCTAAGGTCGCTTTTGGCCTTGCCCTGCCAGTTATCTTTATTTCCGGCTCGATTAACACCACAGTTGCACTCCGCTATGTGCATGGCCGATTGTTCAAGGATTCGATCCTGCGATATATCAACACCCCTGTGGGATGGGCCAGCTGGATTGGAATCGTGTCAGTCTTCACTGTCATCGCATGGGTCATTGCCGAGGCGATCCCCATATTCTCCGATCTCCTGTCCCTCGCTTCGGCTCTTTTCGTGTCGGGATTCTCCTTTTATATCCCGGGTCTGATGTGGTTCCGTCTTTTGTGCAAGGACAAGTGGTATTCGCGGAAGAACATTCTGATTAGCGTCGGATCCATCATCTCGTTTCTCATTGGAATCATTGTCCTTGTCGCAGGCACATACTCCACCATTAAAGATATTGTAAGCATTTCTCACAATACTGTCTTTATTCGGGTTGCTAACTGTCGACAGATTGATCAGGTCACGAGCGGGACTGACCACTCTCCGTTTACGTGCAGATCCGTCTGAGAAGTTGAGAAGATAGAGGTCTAATGTATAATAGACGAGAAATTATCTGTGTTGCAGAAAAGACCGAATAAGGCATGATTCGAATTTCGAATTCGGGTTCTTTCGCATGCTAATGTGGCTGAGCACAGCAGTGAACAAATTCATGTTGTTGAAGCCGCGCCTCGCCTCCTTACGGAGTTATTGGCGACTTCAATGTTACAATATGCAGACCAGTAGAGTCTGGGCCATCCCATTTATCTTCGGGGCGGTTAACTGGCGTCGTAGATTCTCATTCCAATTTTCAGTCTCACAATCGATGTTTCAAGGAGCAGATGACTTTTGTGCAGCCCCATTGAGGCGGATGCTTTGATCCCTGAGTCAGCACAGCACGTGACCCGTAAATAAAGTTCGTGTGGCTCAGACATGATGACGTCGCCTGGAAATAACCGGGCGTCACTCATCTCACTCCCAACAACCTGACACTGCCAACATACATATTCAACGCCTGTCTTGCTGCATTCATCTTTGTCGTACGGAACCAACGACATACTTGACGACTGATAATCAACGGAGTCACCCCTCCCTACCAACATCGCCCACCATGTCCCCCACCGAACAGAACGAGCAGCAGCTGCAAGACATTCCTCTCCAGGACGCCGTCCAGACGAAGCCGCCCACCTCTCACCAAGCCATGGGTATGTCTTACGTCGCGCCCTTTCAGACCGGAAATCATTAGATTGCTAACGCCTTATGCTAGATCCCCAACGCCCTCATTCTGAGACTGAGGCCCAGGTGAACCTGCGCGGCGGCCATGAGGGCGGCGGGATGTGTCCTGGAAGGTTCTGCTTCATCATCCCCTGTCCGCTCCCATGCAACTTTTGTGTCTTCCCATGCCCTTGTTAAAATGGGGGCGTCGCAAAGAGGACAATATGGCGAGCTTATGCGTTTCGTTTCTATCCCAAGACTTTCAGCACCTACGATACCTTACATACCTACCACCTCTAGTCTATAGATCGTTTATTCAGTGGAATACCAGATAACCTCTCTCAAACCTTTCAATACACTCATCATCAATTCCAAAATCTGCTCGTCGCGGTTGAGCCTGCGTCGACAGTAGTTTACGTCCTCTACACGGCTTCCCTTGACACCTGTGTGAATGTGGGAGGCAACTTGAAACTGGTATTCAGTCTGATAGAACTTTGGATAAGTAGGTATCTATTGTCACAAAGAGTAGCCTACATATATGGCAAGACGGCGGCGGTGAGTGGGATAGGTGACCGTTCCTTCTCCCGAGCGGAGACCCAGCGTAGGTATCAAAATTTATCTGTTAATATTCCGAGGTGTTGATAATACCAGAATGGAAACCCTCCGTGGCAGAGTGTCGATCCACATTCTCTAGGACCAGCGTATCAGAGACAGAAACATTTTCTCGCAGCCCTGCCCGCCGTCGTGAACAGGGTCATAACCTTGCTCCCCGTTAGCAATCCTATCAGCTGCTTTAGGTACTGTTCCGTGTCGCGGTCTTCCAGCCAATGCAGTCCATCAATGACACAGAACATCTTGTCAGGCACCCCAATTACTGCCATTAACTCATTCCACGAAGCAAGAGTTCCCTCCATTAGTCGAAACCGCGCTTCAGAAAAGTCGCCATCAGCCCGGAAGCGTGGCAGGAGGAGTTCGGCCATTTGTCGTAATAGCCCAGAAGCTAAGGCAACTGCTCCCTGGCCCTCTCTCGGATTTCCTGGGCGAACCGCTTCACCACGGCGTAGCTCGCAGAAGTAAGAGACAACTGGAACATTCAACTGCGAAGCCAGATCGATAAATTTGGCGGCCATTCTGGTGATGGGGCTTTCTAGATCATCGGCCCCAATGGGAGGCCCGTCGATCCAGAGAATCCCGCCAGAAGTTGACGAAGTCCAGGATGCAAGTCGTTCAAGCACCTGTGGGGAGATCATGACTGGTGCCGAGGGCTCGATCTCGAGGCGCACACGGTCACGGTGAAAGAAGTCCTCAAGGTGGGCCGAGTGCAAGGTAACGACTTCGCTTGTCCATTCGGTCTTTAGCGACATGATGTCCAGAATGGACTGAGTTATGAGATTCGTGCCTGTGTGAGCAATGGCCAATGTGCCAGGTTGTACTGTATAAGTCAGTTATCGTGTTTCCATTTGGAAGTTTGCAGGGGTTCCTACCGTCTTGAAGTCGCTCGTCGCTCGGTTCGGATCCAGCCAATCGCACCTTGTTGCAGCAAGGTGAGTTAAGCAATTAGCTGTTGTCCTTCTCCTTTTGTGCTAGTAGAATCTCCTTCTCCACTCTGTAGTCTATGTAATCTCTCTCGGCCTGCTGTCTTGCCACCCCCTCGAGGCCAAGTCTCACGTCTCTTCCCAGATCTTCGACTTAGAGTCGTGTCACCCGCACTTCAGCCCGCGAGCCTCGCGCAGCGATATTCCGGATCAGCGAAGACTTTGCGTTGACTTAGTTGATTTCGCCCTTAAATCGCTTAAATAAGTTTTCGTTAAATAAATAAATTATTTGCAGGAGGCTCTTCTTAGTTAGATAGTTTAAGACAGTTAATAGAAAAGGAAGATATAAGTATAAAGCTTACAATTTTGTTGCCCCGGTCGCAGGGAAAGAACAGCTTCCACTCGTGTTCCAAGACAAAGATGATGGGAGGCGGAATGAGCGGTTCTGTCCTGCTCTCTTTGTCGAGTTCCCTGGCATCCATCTCCTCTTCCTCCGCGTTCTCGCGACGCGCTCCGTCGTCCTCTTTCTGAGCCTCTTTTCGCCGCAGTGGATGTAGCATCCGCGTGTGCCAAGCTGCTTTTCATATGCCGACCTGTAATCTTGCCTCTTGAAGACCATGTGGATCTGTTTTTGTTTCTATGGACACAACATTAGCAACAAAACGCACAGGATCGTAAGCTGTTTGGTTAAAGTGATGAATCTGGACGGGCAGATGCGCGAGCCCGGCGAATCAAGACATCCATAGCATCTCCGTCCTCCGGATGAAGCGCGATACTATTATCGACCATCTTAGAGCTGGCCACAGCGTAGCATGTGCCCTCCTTCATGGGTGGGGCAAAGGCCGGGTTGATACGGGAGGATGTGAGGACGTCTTGCTGAAAACTCCCCGGTCGATCCGACGCTTGCTGCTTGCTCGCGACTTCGTACAATCTAATGATCATCCTCGCCCTGGCTATTGCCTTCTAGGTCAACTATGCTGCCAGCCGGTGACCAAACCAAGATCTCAACAACCACCTATCGTGGCAATTAGGTCTCGGTAGCCAGCTTATTCCGGGCTTCTTCCTGTTTGTTTTGATCTCGTGTAAGAAACTATCCCACAACTTTGCCGGAGTCCAAGGTGGAAGACTGACATATCTGTGGCATAACAGTTGTTCTTGAAACTCCGCGGCCTCTCATTTCCAAGGGAAAGCATGAGCAAGGCCTGAAGAATCTGTGCAAGCTCCGAGGCTTGCCGTCCGACCATCTATATGTGCAGCGAGAGTACATGGAAATCACTGCTCGAGCAAAGCGAGATGAAAGTAAGCCTCAGAACGAACGCAAAAACTGCCAAGGGTGACTAACAGACGCCAAGCTTCAGCTACATCACCGTTATCCGAGAGATCGCCTTCAATGCTAACAACCGCTGAGGCCTTTTCCTGGCATTGATGCTCTTCATCTTCCACAAGCTCACGGGGACCGACTCGCTCAACTACTTTGACGCTGAAATATTCTCTATGATTGGCGTACCTACGGGCTCAAGCGCTTCACTCACCACGGGTATGTATGGCGTCATCAAACTGCTCACGACCATCATCAACGTGACCGTAATTGTCAACCGCGTCGGCCGTCGCCTGCCTCTCATGTTCAGCGCCTGCATTCAGGCAACTCCCATGCTCTACATCGGCCTGCACATCCGCTTTGCTGACCCAGTCACCCAGAGGCTGGCGCAGGCACAACGGGTGGAGGCGTGGTCGACATCATCGCCGTTCATCTGAACGCATTTTGTTGGTCCTTCGGCCACTCTGTCGCGCCGTATGTCGTGGCTGCCGAGATCTTCCCTACTCGCATCCGATCATTCTGCATCGATTGCTGTCTCTTCACGAATTGGATTGTCGACTACGGCATCACCAGAGCAGCTCCGTACATGTTGGCCAAGGTGAAGTACGGCACACTTTTGTTCATTGTAGGTGTCACCTACCTTGACGTCGTCTTTGTTTACTTTTGTCTGCTCGAGCTTAAGGGCCGAGGTATTAAGTCTATGGACGACCTCTTCTCGCACTCGCTGTGGACCATGTTCAAGCGTACATATCCTACGGAGGAAGAGAATGTTCGCCAGGATGCGCAGGTGATATTGAGCCACCAGAAATCCGGACAGGCAGGTGGCTCACCGAGCTTAAACGAAAGGAGATATAATGTAAATGGCCGGCCTCAGCGCTCGCATAGTGTACCTCTCTAGCAGTTCATAGTTAGTAGCAATAGGCTTGGAACTAGCTAGGCATGTTCTAGAGCCACATGGCTTTAAGTTGCAATGCGTACCAAAGTTAAAGACATGGATGAACTTCCATCTTCTCTTAAGTTCTGCAAAGCTCTCCGCTCTTTAAGTGTTTAATTATTATGCAGTCTAATTGCATTCTAACTGTAGCTAATAAGGAACCGGATCTTAACTTAACACAACTCGTTGTGCGCCACTAACTGCCCCACTAACAAAGAATCACTCTGACGCGAGCAACGCTATGCCGAACGCCCAGTGCATAATACATAGCCTTAAATAAGTGTCTTTATTCTAATTCCACGGTGTTCAGTAATACACACTCTTTCATAAAGCACTAAGTATAGAACAAAGCTTAAATGCATAAATGCAACCACTAACTCTCTTAGAGGGCCGCGTTATCTTTATAACTCGGGGGTCTTATTCCTTAAGATTGCATAATTATATAATAAGCTGTTCTTTTAAGCCTTGGACAACGGCGTCGAGGTGGCAATCTTAAGGGGGGAGCTTTTTCTTTTGTAAAGGTATAAAGCTCGTTATTATGCCCGTCTTAATTAACTAATTTCATCCTATCGAACGCCTCAAAAAGCAGTTAATCGCATTTTAATACCCAGCAAAAGTTACAGAAACATTGCAAAGACACCCGACTGGGGTGTATTTTTCGTCCCCTAATATGGACCCAATGCTCCTGTCCTGGATGCTGGAAAAGGGGGCCGCAGAACTGGGCGTACTGAGGGCCTATATGAGTCATTCCAGGGGTCTACTTAACTTAGAGCCAGAGACCGGGATGCAGCACCCCATCCTCATTCTTCAAAGCTTTGAGGAACGCGAAAAGAGATTGGCAGAACACCGTCTCTCGAGTGAGGCGGAGATCCATTTTTGGATGCACCAATCTATTTGCTTATCCAACACAGGCCCAGATAGACCCCCAAAGCCAGACATACGTGCCGTTGTCATCCGACACCGAGACACTGCGGGAGCTTACGTTGAATTCCAGCTCCTCTGGATACCCCGCCGCAGGCCGGGGCGTCCGCCGCCGCTCATCGTGAAGGGTTTGGCAGTCAAAAGTCGAACATCACTGCCTACCTGCAACGAACATGATGATTGGGGCATCTTGTTTCGGCCAGATGCTAAGGGCACGTGGGAAATTCCGTGGGAGATTACGCGAGATTTTGCAAGGACTGTGGCGAGGGAAGGTGCAACTAGCGAGCAGTATAGCCCGATAATGAAGGGCTACCTGAGAGAGATGGCGAAGGAGCTAGGAGATTAGGAGAGTTCGAGATAATGTACATAGTCAGTTCACATGCTCAGTCTTTTAATAACATGTTGTTGTCCGGCGTCGTAAGTCCAGTGAATTCCTCGTCTCGCGTGTGCCTCGGCAGAATTGGGCAACGCTTCTAGATGTGCCCAAAAATAATGGAATCCGTCCATGGGAAGTACGTCGGCTGTCTTGTGGTTGGTTTGGGTGTTGATGCGTCGCACTACTTCAGCGGCAATTGTCGACTTTCCCGACCCTGGAGGTCCAGCAAGGGGGATCATGATGCATGATGATGCGGGTGAGCGTCTTGATGAGACAACTTCTTCCGCACGTTGAGCGCCGTTTCGGTGAGACTTGACTTGCGAGGATGATATCTATCTTTAATGACCTGCGACGTCAAATACAGTTAGATACTGCTCTTTTTATGCGGACATTTTCGACCCCAAAGCCAGCCGCTAAGGGATCCAGCATCGGGCGAGAGTCCGCCGATCCACGCCGTCCCAAGCTAACGACTTCTCGCCAAGGATCGTCACGAGGTTATAGCCATTCGCCATTCTCTCGTCTCGTTCATTCATTCATCATTTCACATCGATATGTTTGTCTCTTCTCCGTCAAGTCATTCTTGCCATGTCTCTCGCCGCCTCTTTGACCGATCGCGCCGACTTGGCCGGTCGAGTCGTCCCCTCAATGATCTTCAGCGACGGCTCAGCCTCTTCCATGACACCTGCACCTACGACAACAATCGCCAAGGACCCTCAATCCGGTGCCAGACAACGATTCACCGTCCGAGGCAACATGATTGTCACTGGCGGAGCTGGGACGCTTGGTCTCGCTTCATGCGGCGCCCTGCTTGAACACGATCTCAGCGGTTGGATGATTTTCGATGTGAACCCGTCGCAGTCACAAAACGAAGTCGAGGCCATGAAGCTCAAGTTCCTCGATGCCAAGATCGAATACCTCAAGGTGGACGTCACCAACGAGGAGGCTGTTGGAAAAGCTGTTCAACTGACAGCCGAAACACTGGGCTCGGTCGATGGCCTCGTGGCTGCTCCGTCGGCGTTGTCGGGTGCATCAACACGCTGGAGATGCCCGTGTCCCAATGGCGAAGGATCCCCGACATCAACACCACGGGATCCTTCATCTGCGCCTAAGTCACCGCCCGCCAAACGGTTGCGCAAGGGACGGGCGGATCCGTCACCTTTATCGCTGCCATCTCTGCCCACCGCGTAAACTTTCCCCAGCCCCAGGCCGCCTACAACGTTAGAAAAGCGGCTCTCCTTACGCTTAAGAACTGCCTCGCCGCCGAGTGGGCGAGGTACGGCATCCGCACCAACAGCGTCAGTCCGGGCTACATGGACACCATCTTGAATGAGGGCGATGGAATTGCCGAGCACCGCAAGATCTGGGCAGCACGCAACCCAAGCGGCAGAATGGGGAGTCCATCCGAGTTGACGGGCACGATTGTGCTGTTGGCGAGCACGGCGGGGACTTATATTAACGGGACGGATATTGTTGTTGAGGGTGGCGGTACCGTTTTGTGAAGTGTAGGAACTGAATCCTTAGACAGGGAAATCGATAGGAGTGGCGAAGCCCAAGGCTGTCATCAATATGGATTGACAATAATTAGAATTGTTATCCATTTAAACATTATAAAAATCCCTGAGACCATTATTACACATCCACCAGACAAGATATCGTCTCAATTGCTGTATTGTGATTTATTCATGGCCATCAAGGTTGCTTATGCTGGCTCGTAGCATATGCTCCATAATCATCCGTCACTCGACCGTCATGGCGAACCCGCTCCTCATAATGGCAAATAATGACTCGCCTACATCTTGTTCAGATTATTCGCCGCGTTGCAATCAGCCGACTGCCGTTCACATTGAGCCACCCCCCCCGCGAGTTGTCCCGAGTTGGCCGCATTCGCACACGCGTTATGCTGAATGTCGCACGACCGGCCCAGCGCAGCTCCAGAACCAGCAAACGTATTACCGTTGACTGAGAAGGGGCGGTTTCCGGTAGAAGAAATGACTGCTGGTGCGGTGCCACCGAGAGTGCCGGTAAAGGCCTGGATGTTCTCGTCAGTGGCAGCTTCGGTGGTTTCGGTGGCGGTGGTAGATGTTAGAGTCGCCGAGACTGCATTCGTGGCGCCGGCGGCGACGGTCTTTGTTAGCAGAGACTGAGATGACGCGGCAGTTTCAATAGGGGCAGCTGTTTCAGTATCACCAAAGCAGTCGTCGGCCGACGAAGCCTCAGGTACTGCGGAAGACGCCGCTGCATCTGTCGCATCCGCGGCTCCTCCAGCAATTGCACCGCCATTAACCACGGTTAGAAGATCAACCGTTCCCGTCACAGACGTGACACTGAAGGAGGCCAGGTCGACGAGGTCGCTAGCGAAAATGCCACCGGTTCCCGTAAACGTCTGGGAAACGTCGGCAACTGCAGCCGAAATCTCATCCTGCGAAGCATCGAGTACAAGCAGGCTTTGAGAATAAATGCAACCGAGATCCGGCTCCTCGTCGTCACAGGAATTGCCCGCACCGGTCGTATCATTCGGCTAGCAATAGTTAGCACGCGACCGGAGGAATGGGTGAAAGACACATACATCACCTGGAGCAAACGTGCCACTCAGCAAGGCCAAGTCAGGATCGGCGCCAATCGCGGCGAGCTGCTTAGCCAACTCCAGAGTCACGGCTTTGTTCAACGCGCCCGCATTCTCCGACGCGGGATCTTGATGCTGCGTCAATGCCCCAATCTCTGCATTCACCGCAGTCTCATTGCACAGAACACTGGCGACACCTACGCCGCCGGTATTCCTCTCAATGGCCTGGAACAGCAGCGCACCCGCCATGCCACGTAGATCCTCAGCCGCCTTTGCATTAGTAAAGGCCTGGTCGGCGGTTTCCTGCTTCAGGCAGTCGAGGTTCGTCACGTCTCCCGCCCCGGCAGCCGCCGCCGCGTTGCCTAAGAGGCCGAAGACGACGTCGACGATGCCTTTCGGGTTGTCAAGGTCGAGAAACTCTTTTGTGATTGTGAGGACGAAGTCGTGCGAGTGTTCCTGGGGAACTTCACGCTTGTGGAGGCGAGTGAGCTGTCCGCGGGGTACGTGGTGATGGATTGGCAGGTTGTGGATAGGTGACGCGTGAGTCAGGCCGGCCAAGAGGGCAATTAATGCCACGGCGAGGACCTTCATCTTGGATTATGAGAAAAGAAGAGTTGGAATGCTCTGCGAAATCGAAGGACCGGCCAAGCAGCAGACAATGAAGCAGATGAAGGATTAGTCGAACGATGGAAATGACAGAATATCCTCAGTGCAAAGAATTATAAACAAACAATGAATAAGAGCCGAAGGCTATGTGTTCCGAGTGACTGAGATAAACCCAAAAGTCCCAGGGCACCTTATATAACAACAGTCGGGAACTGTCATCTCGTCGCTGGTCCATCCAACAGGTCCAAGCCACATACCTGACTGACGGCTGACAAGCGATCGTCTGATCTCAGCAAGGCAGCCAGGATATCTTCGGAAGCCGG
The DNA here is from genome assembly GCA_013420875.1 of Thelonectria rubi. NCBI lineage: Eukaryota > Fungi > Ascomycota > Sordariomycetes > Hypocreales > Nectriaceae > Thelonectria > Thelonectria rubi. The sequence continues at coordinate 121,692 of WMHX01000298.1, forward strand.
AACCTCTCGATTCTCGACTCTACCTGACACAGCAACCCTGCGTCGACTCCGGGGAGGTGAGACCTGATTGGCCCAGCATCGCGTTGTCGCCGTCGCTAGCCAGCTAGAAGCCGCTGAAGCAGCGTCGTAGGCGAGAACGGCGCTCTGACGCTAGAGATCAGACGGATCGAGCAACAGATCTCGGAAATGCGACTCGATAGGTTTGAGATGGGGTCAATTTGTGGTGTGGCCAATAGTGCTGTTGTCTCAGCATCGTGCATTGGGTTAGCATCAGTGGTCTAAAGCTAAGGGTCTGATCCCAACCAGCCACAAGCGATGCCTCAACACTTATAATTCCGGCATCTCAGTACCTTTTCTTGGTATTCCAGTCTTCGCTACGGCTAAGTCGGCCTCGCTCAGGTCATTGCAGTCTCAAGGAGGCGTCTCATGCTCAAACCCCCCGTGACATCAAGCGAAGACGGTCGCGAAGAAGGGCCCAAAATGTCCAACTGATGTGATTCAATACGAGTAACTTCCTTCCCAGCCCAATCTATATAGTACGTAAGAAATGCAGCTAATTGACTCCGCGATATTTCAGTAAATCAGGACTCCCTAGTCTAACCTTGAAGCTCCCTCATCAGAATGTTCTTCGAGGGGTCTGGAATCGACTGTTTAAAACGTTAGGTATAACCCTCTCAGTTTCAGCCTTCTCGGGACTCACCATATGAGCAAACTCAATGTTCGGGTATCGCTGCGTACTCCCCACGACGTTCTTAAACTCATATCGCAAAAGACACTGGGCCAAGATCATCTTGATCTCATTTGCGGCAAAGAATCGCCCTGGGCACGCGTGCCGACCAAAGCCAAATGTCAGGCTGTTCTGGCTGACGCTGACAAACTGGTTCAGCGCGGCGCCCTCGACGGAACCGCGCTCCTTGGCGTCCTGCCTCAGGCGGTAGAAGCGCAGAGCGTCCATGCGGTCGGCGTTGGGGAAGACGTCCGGGTCCGAGTTGACGGCCACGGCGGGGATCTCGATTGTCACGCCGGCTGGGATGACTTGGCCGTTGGAGAGGGTGAAGGACTCGAGGACTTTGCGCTGGAAGGACGCTGCACTATGATTAGTATGAATGGTTTGGTTTGAGGATTAGAGCGCCTACCCATTGTAGCCGGGTGCAGTCTGAGTGTCTCCTTCAGGAAACTATCCATCTTCTTCATTGACTGGAGCGCGTTGCTCGTGAAGATGCCATTGTTCTCTCCCAACGCCACACGTGCTTCCTCTCGAAGCTCAGTGGCGAGCTCGGGCATAGTCGCAAGATCGTAAAACCTGTCAAAATTTCAGTTTATCTTCTTTGTAGGATAGACAAGGGAGCCGACGCATTCGTAGTCGTAAGCGTCGTCGTATGAATCGCCGCAAAAGTAAGCCCCAGCTGCACCTTGGCGAGGTTGCGGCTATTCCGATCGTCAAACTTTGGCTGCTCGTCGATGAGCCACTGCAGCATGTCAAAGGGCTTCTCAGACTCGTCCGCGACAGCCTCCGTCCTGGCCTTGATCACGGGGCCGAGGAACTTCTCCGCCTCTTGGATGCGCTGATTGAGTTTCTTCATCTCGGGCAGTCGGGTCGCGAGCAAGGGGCGGAGCCAAGGACGGAGTTTCTGCGCGGCGCGCTGGACAGACATGACTTCCATGGTGTAGTTGATGGCTGCGTCCAGGTACGGTTCGGTTCGCGAGAGCTCGGGGCCAATAAAGATGCGACCGGATACCATGGCGACGATACGGAGGAGCGCGTGGTGAATGTTGACTTCTTTCCAATCCTTCTGGAGCGGGATCTCCAAGTCCAAGACCTCTCGGACTTCTTGATGGACGATGGGGTTGAGTTTGCCTAGGAATGTCAGCTCGAGGGCTTAGTGTGCGGGTACATTGACGAACTCAGGGATGGTGTCAGGTGCGTCTTGACCGTGTGCGGGATAATTGGGACAGACGTTTCGATCTTGGTGTACTTGGTCTCCATCGTCTACAGAGTATCGTTTAGCAAGGGTCGATGAGTGTCGAGGGAAGCACATACCTCATCCACTGCTGCCTCCATGCTAACGATTGTATCCGGCAACTTCTTGAGCTCGGGGAGAAACTTGGGCGATAAAACAATGATGGATGAATCTAGCATTGTTAGCTAGCTTCTAGTCTAGCAAGCCCTAGAATCCTTACTTCGTGATGTAGTGATTCTAAAGACACCATCTTTGAACTGTCTATTTGTGAGCTTCCTCTCTCCCTTGACCCCAACGCATTCGATCTCACCTTTCGGTACCCATCCGTGTACATTCGTCGGGCACCAGCAAGATAGGCCTGTCTCCTCTTCTCCTCGCTTCCCAATTCCTCTCCGACGACGGGAATCTTCCATACTTGGGCGAAGGTGAGGAACTTCGGGGCCAGGAAGAGGGTGAGACAGACGATGAGGGCGGTTGACAGGACTGGAGCGCGATCTAAAATAATTGCAGTAAGGGACTCCATGGTTATCGTTGTTGGTTGCAGACAGTATAGCTGAGGACGAGTGGTGACTATGAGAGGGTAAAGGGTTGACCTTATAAATACGCGAGGGACGAAGCAAGTCTTATTTATCAACTCAATTAAACCGCGCAAGCATTGACACAATGCAACACACAACCTACCATCGCCAGAAGCAATGTCGGTCTCGGTACCGTTCTCGCATCTTGGTGAATTTCCCCATCGCCCATTCGCCATCTGCGAGGCAGAGCCCGAGCACTTGTCGATCATATCCCACCTTCAAGCATTGACACTCTGCGCTACTCAGCCACAGCCGGGAAATAGTCTAGGAACAGGGTCGAGACGGCCTCGGACATGCTCGTCATCCCGAGATGGATGTCGGCTCTTGAGGCCTGTCATCTCGAGGCCACGAGGTGGGAGCGTGCACTAACCGGATCCAAATACCTTCCCGATTGATGAAACGGCGGTGCAAGATTCGCCTTTTATGAAACATGAAACTGAAGTGATTACTGGTCATCTCCATGGTTGCGACGACGTGATGCACGGCTCTTCTATATCGGTCTCGGTCTCGGTTTCGCGTCGCCTTGCCAATCACGACTGTGCCATTGGCTCGGGCCAAGAGGCAGCCATTCCCCGGCTCTGAAAAAGATGCATCTTGCTTCTCTATTTTCATAAACTTGTTCCTGCAGCCATGGCACAATCCGGAGCGGACCTATCGTCGGCCGACGGATGACTTTGCGGGGTGAACTGGCACATCTCCAAGTGCCGAGATGCTACCCGTGGGAAATGGCTTCCTGCCCAAGGGAGGGGCTTGTAAGACAGGCCTGGTGATTCGTTCATCTTACTGGGACATAGCCTTGCAAGGCGACACGTATCCATGTGTAGTCAAACGCAGTGAAGCTGTGTCATCCCCCTTCATCGAATAACACCACAGCGACGGGTACAACCTCAACAAGTCAATCCCAATGAGACGGCCGCAAAGAGAGGATCGCTACACATTGAGAACGTTACCCGGCCGCACGAGCCGTCATTGCCCGAAGTTTCACGCCATCTTTCTCCTCCCCGACTCACCCCAAATCGGCTCGTGACTCGTCACGTCGCCTCTCCCGCCTTAAACCATGTCACCACGGCATCTGCACTATCCTCAACCTGTCATAGAAGCCGTCAGACGACTTTGCATCAAACAACCGTGATGTCATTGAACTCAAACGAAGGTACTCTGTAATTAAGCTCTCAACCATAAACAAACAATCCCTTAGTCGTAAACAGTGCCACTCTGCTTCGTTCAAATTCGTAATCAGACAGACTTTACAGGCTTTCCCCCACCCAATCAATCCCACCGCTCGCCCCAAATTTACAGGCGCGCGGGGGTTCGGATGCCGCTAGGCACGGCAGACTGCAGATCGAAGCGGTCCAGCTCCATGACCTTTGTCCACGCGGCGACAAAGTCCTTGACGAACTTTTGGGCGCCGTCGTTGCTGCCGTACACCTCGGCGACGGCGCGCAGCTCGGCGTGGGCGCCAAAGACGAGGTCGTAGCGCGTAGCCGTCCAGCGCTTGCTGCCCGTCTTGCGGTCGACGCCCTCGTAGTAGTGGACGCCGTGGTCCGTCGACTTCCACTCGGTGCCCATGTCGAGCAGGTTGACGAAGAAGTCGTTGGTCAGCTGGCCGGGACGGTTGGTGAGGACGCCATGCGACGAACCATCGTAGTTGGTGTCGAGCACGCGCAGGCCGCCGATGATGGCTGTGAGCTCGGGCACGCTGAGGGTGAGGAGGTTGGCGCGGTCGATGAGGAACTGCTCGGCCTTGACGCGCTCGGTGGAGCGGCCGTAGTTGCGGAAGCCGTCGGAAAAGGGCTCCATCTGCTCAAAGGACTGCACGTCGGTCTGCTCTTGGGATGCGTCCATGCGGCCGGGGATGAAGGGAACAAGGGCCAGGTAGCCGGCCTCGCGGGCTGCCTTCTCAACACCGGCGGAACCAGCCAAGACAATGAGATCGGCGAGCGACACGCGCTTGGCACCCGTCTGGGCGCCGTTGAAGCGCTTCTGGAGGCCCTCGAGGTACTGGATAACCTCTGCCAATTGAGCAGGGTTGTTGACCTTCCACTTGTTCTGGGGCTCGAGGCGGACGCGAGCGCCGTTGGCACCACCGCGCTTGTCGCTGCCGCGGAAAGTCGAGGCAGAGGCCCAGGCGGCCGAGACCAGCTTGGACACACCCAGGCCGGAGCCGAGGATCTCACGCTTCAGCGCATCAATGTCGCGCTCGTCGATGAGGACGTGGTTGACGGCGGGGATGGGGTCCTGCCAGATGAGGTCCTCGCTGGGGACTTCGGGGCCGAGATAGCGGACCTTGGGGCCCATGTCACGGTGGGTGAGCTTGAACCAAGCGCGGGCAAAGGCGTCGGCGAACTCGTCGGGGTGCTCGAGGAAGCGGCGCGAAATCTTCTCGTAGACGGGGTCGTAGCGGAGCGAGAGATCAGTGGTGAGCATGCGGGGGAGGTGCTTTTTGTTGCCGTCGTAGGCGTCGGGAATGGTCGCCTCGGCGTTCTTGGCGACGTACTGGTTGGCGCCGGCAGGACTCTTCTCGAGCTCCCAGTCGAACTTGAAGAGATACTCGAGATAGTCGTGGCTCCACTTGGCGGGAGTCTTGGTCCATGTCACCTCGAGGCCGCTGGTGATGGTGTCAGCACCCTTGCCGGAGCGGAACTTGGAGGCCCAGCCGAGGCCCTGCTCTTCGAGGCCGGCAGCCTCGGGCTCGTTGCCGACATTGTCAGCGGGTCCGGCGCCGTGGGTCTTTCCGAAGGTGTGGCCGCCGGCAATAAGCGCAACGGTTTCCTCGTCGCCCATGGCCATGCGACCAAAAGTAGTTCGGATGTCTCTGGCAGCGGCGACGGGATCCGGGTTGCCGTCGGGTCCCTCGGGGTTGACGTAGATCAAGCCCATGTGAGCGGCGGCGAGGGGCGATTCCAGGTCGCGGGAGTGGATGTCGGTGCGAGTCTTCTCGGTTCCGGAGAGAACGCCATGGTCGGCGACGCCATCGTGGCCCGCCGAGTAGCGAACATCGTTGCCCAACCACGTCTGCTCACCACCCCAGTACGTCGACTCGTCGGCCTCCCAGGTATCGGGACGACCTCCGGCGAAGCCAAACGTCTTGAAGCCCATGGACTCGAGGGCGACGTTGCCCGTGAGGACCAGCAGGTCGGCCCAGGAGATCTTGTTGCCGTACTTTTGCTTGATGGGCCACAGCAGGCGGCGGGCCTTGTCCAAGCTGACGTTATCGGGCCAGCTGTTGAGGGGGGCGAATCGTTGTTGACCCTGTCGCAAGCAATTGATTAGCACCAGTTGTCAATTGTTAGCGCGGAATCCTCAATTGATGCTCACCTGGCCAGCACCACCACGACCATCAAAGACTCGGTACGTTCCAGCGCTGTGCCAAGCCATACGGATAAAGAGACCGCCGTAGTGGCCAAAGTCCGCAGGCCACCACTCCTGGGAGTCGGTCATGAGGGCCTCGAGGTCGCGCTTGAGGGCATTGTAGTCGAGACTCTGGAAGGCTTTCGCGTAGTCGAAGCTCTCGCCCAGGGGGTTGGTGACGTTTGTGTGTTGGCGAAGGATGCTCACGTGGAGAGCGTTGGGCCACCAATCGCGGTTCTTGGTACCGCCGCCAGCGACGTTCATGAAGCGGCGCGCAGGGCACTTTCCTTCGTCAGCCATGATGACGAGTCGTGGGAGCAGACGATGCAATTGGAGATGTTGGAGCGGAGCCTTTCGAAACTCAAGGTATTTCTAGCTTCCGCCAACAGGAATGCAGTAGCGAGAAACGAGAAAACGGGTTCCGAAGGAGAAAAATAGGGCGGCTGACGTCTCGCTTTATGCTTCCCAGCGTCACCACCTGAAAATGGAGCCCCCCGCAAATCGGCATCCGGGCGCGACTGGACGCTTACAAATGGGTGGAACTCTGTTGGCGAGATTTCTCCGTCGTCCTTGGCTACCATTGGCATCCGTACCACGCGCAATCGCCGGGCAGTCGCTCGGCCGCCCAGAGTACTTGCATCACGAGTATTTCATGTTGCAGTTGGATTGCCTCTCTTGGTCAAGATCCGACACACAAGTGGAGGTGGGGCGGGCGGGGTAAAGCGGGGCCCACAAGAGCCGAGTCATGTTTTGAGCAATTCAAACCGGGTCAACCGCTCTCGCCGGGAAGGAACCATCAAATTGATTCCAAAGACCGCTTTCCCAAACCCTCGCCGTCTCGGTATCTCGGCGTTGGAACCGACGCTTGGGATGGTCTGACGCGATCACGTGACGACGCGACTCGGGACCACGGGATCTGGCGTCTGCCATCCGTTCGCCGGCTGACACCGCTTTCCGAGGCATCGCGTCGTCGGCTTGCGTCATCCGTCTCGCGCAAATCGTCATTGGATGCTCGAGCGCATCTCCTTCCCCCAGATTCGATGATTCCTCTGCGACAACCCATGTGCGAAGTGCGTCGCACTTGAACGATGCCGAGAACTCTCGAATCGGGTCTCTCCTGACTCTGCTGACCGCAATGGCGTCGGGAAACCATGACACACGCCCGTCGGCAATTTTCGCCGTTTTTGGCCATTTTCGTGAAACGCCCCTCGCGGTCACCTGCAGAAAAGGATGAGTGGCCTGGCATCTAATTACCCTAAACAGAGCTATTTTTTCTTTTTCTCATTAAAATTCTCACATTTTTAACTGCTCACTACCTATCTTAAGATAATAGCTATAAGAATAACGAGTTAGCCCGAATGGAAATTTGGAAATACATGCGATGAGGACTCCAGTTCTGATATTCTCGGAACCGTTCTGATTGTTGAGACCGCACGGTTCCTCTCCCAAGGAACTGACAGCTCGAGGAAGAATGGAAGTCTCTATAAGTCAGTAGGAACAATGCATAAGGCAGACGTTTTATAGTATAAATGCTAAGAGGCACTTTAAATAGTTGCAATTAGGAAATAGTATAGAGCTCTGTTCACATAATAAATGGAAGGGTGAAACATGCATTTCCACATTACTTAATGCATGCAGTTAAGGTGATGTAGATTGTTAGCCTTTTCCTTGCATAAAGGCGAGATAGTTCGCGTAAAGTGTCTCAAATATGCCATTAAGTATATATCTCAGCTATTACAAATAGTTTTGCCTCTTCTTTGGCAGATAAATAACTGGCCTTACTGGTTAACTACAATACTGCCCGTCCCAGGTCTATTACACGCTTGAGACGCCTACCGTATTAAGTGTTGTTAGACTAAGTAAGCATTAATGTTGCGGTACGTTTCTGTCCAGTCCGATCCACCATAACTCGCCCTGGCGTACATGTCTGACATGCCTAATAAACCGTTCCCTTTAGCAAACTACTTCATAAGATAAACGAATAAGATATGGCGGAAGTTGGCGAAACCTTTGATCAAATTGCCATGAAGGGTGTACCTTGCACAACTGGTCCGTCGTTAGGTTCAGCCTTCGAGCACTGCCTTAAGTTGCAGGTGTTAAGTACTTCGTGAAGACCCTTGGGAGAAGACATGATTGCGACGACTGTAAAACTGAAGCATGCAAGCTTTATAGATGACACAAGGCATTCTTTAAGTTATTATATCCCGCAAGTATGTATTCGTATCGTGCCATGGAAATCGACGTGAACTTATCCGGTCCCATTTCGTCTTCGACAGGTACGGTACCTGGAAAGCAGCCACATCCATCCGTCAGCCCGTCTCATGCTCCCTTTGCTTGGCAATGTTGAGAAACCTTATCTGATATCCAATACCACCCAAGATCTCGAGTCCAAAAACACCGGGACTTGCATTGATCGACAGTCGGGAACTGTGAATCAGCCTTGCCTTGCCCTCGCAGGACTAACCCATTCCTGCATCGCCATCCCACGTCGTCGTTGCGGCCAAAAACCGGCCAAGAAGCAGGCAGCCGAGACGTGTCTCTCGTCAGCAAAGAGGTTGGCCCCACAAAATCAACGGTTAGATCCGACGCTATTGGACTATCTTATCAGATCCTCCTGAACCGCTGCCTGCCGTAGCCTGCCGTGCAGCGTGGGTGACGCGCGTGACAAATTGTCCTTTATTCATATGAGGAAGTCACGGCACTGCGACCGTACCTTTTTCTGAGGTTGCATACTCACACCGATCATCCACTGCGTGCGAGCCTTGGTCTTTCTCCCGCACCCCACCCATCGCTTCACCATGTCGTCCTCTGCTGGCGAATCGTCGCCGCTCTTGGGGCGAAGCCTGGCGCGCAGTCGGAGGACGTCGGCGACGTCGGAACAATTCCCTCACGACAATTCCAGTATGTCCAGCGGCGAGCGCCAGAGCCAGAAGCCCGCGGCCGAGTCGTCCGGGGTCGCGCGCATGACCTTCATCTCGCAGCACCTTACTTCGACCGATCGCCTGTGGCTTTTCCTGGCCATCTTCATCGTGGGATACGCTTACGGCCTCGAGAGCCAGGTCCGCACCACGTACCAGCCTTACGCCACGTCCAGCTTCAACTTGCACTCGTACACGTCCACCATCAACGTCCTGCGAAGTGTCGTCGCCGTTGCCGTCCAGCCAACGGCTGCCAAGATTGCCGACGTGGTCGGCCGCTTCCAGATCATCGCTCTTTCTACCGTCTTGTACACAGTCGGCATCGCTATCGAAGCCAGTGCGCAATCGGTTGAGCTGTTCTGCACTGGTTCCATCATCTACCAAGCAGGCTACACTGCTATTGTTCTGCTCATGGAGGTTCTCATTGCCGACTTCTCGTCCATGCGAGCGCGCGTCTTCTTCAGCTACATTCCCGCCATCCCCTTCCTCTTCAACACCTGGATCAGCGGCAACATCACATCTGCAGTCTTACAAGTCACGTCTTGGCGCTGGGGACTTGGCATGTGGGCCATCATATACCCCATCGCTTCGCTGCCGCTGCTCGCCTGCCTCTATTCTATCGAGAAGCGTGCTCGGAAGTTTGATGCAGCAAACTACGACCCTTGTTCCCCCCGGCAGCGTCTTTCTGACATATGGCATCAAGTTGACGGCATCGGCCTCGTCACTGTCATCGCCGCCTTCTCTCTCGTGCTGGCTCCACTGACTGTGGCCGGTGGGGAGGTGAGACATTGGGGCGATGTGCGCATTCTATTCCCTCTGGTCCTTGGCATATTGGCCGTCCCTTGTTTCATCTTATGGGAGAAGTCTCGAGCGAGAAATCCACTTGTGCCCTTTCATCTTCTTCGCGACCGCGGTGTTTGGTCCGCGCTGGCTGTCCGCAGCCTGCTCAACTTTGCGTGGTGTACGCAAGGAAACTATCTATACACCGTCCTCATCGTTGCATTCGACTTCCACGTTGATAATGCCACCCGGATTGTGTCCTTCTTTTCTTTTTTCGGCGTTCTCAGCGGCATGGCTAGTGGACTCGTCATCTACAAGATTCGAAAACTCAAGTTCATCATTGTCGGAGGCACCTGTCTCTTCATGGTTGCATTCGTTGTCCTCATCTCGCATCCGGGAGGGGCATCCAACGCTTCCAAAGCAGGCATCATCGCTGCCCAAGTTTTGCTTGGAGTGGCTGGCGGCTTCTTCGCATATCCAACCCAGGCATCCATCCAAGCGTCTGCGTCCCGCGAACACGTTGCCATCTTGACTGGCCTATACCTCTCATTTTACAATGTTGGAAGCGCCTTTGGAACGTGTTTGGCCGGAGCAATCTGGACTCAGACGCTGTATCCGACTCTGGTGTCGAACCTGGATCGCAACACGACACTGGCATCGCTGGTGTACAACGCACCGCTGACCGAGGCCATCAAGTTCGATGTTGGGACACCTATTCGAGGCGCCATTATCGAAAGTTACCGCCATGTCCAACAACTGCTTTGCATCGCCGGAATATGTCTCTGCATTCCCATGATTGCGTTTGCACTTGCTCTGAGGAACCCGAAGCTGTCGGAGGACCAAGTCCAACCCGAGGCCGAAAGAGATACCGCATAGACGGCGTGATTTTACGTTTTTGCTTTGTTTGAGAATCATCTTGGCACAGCGAGGCGCAAGCAAGTAGAATCTGGTTTGGTCAATGTTGCTGCCGCGAGTTGCGTTGCAGTATGAACCGTCTTTCTGATATTCTGGAATTCAGCAAGTCGATGCCCCTTGAAGGATGATAGAGGAGGATATATAGGGAAGTGTCTTCCTTCTGATTTCATATCCCAGGTCTTTGTTTTGTTTTGTCTTTTCCCATCAGTTCCTCGGACCGTCTCCTTTCCCATCATCGAGCAAGAATGGAAGATAGCTAGAGCATCGTCGCATATTTCAAGCACACGCACATAGATATCATGGCATTCATTCCATAGCATGGCCTCTTCATTTTGCCCTTTACACTAGCTTTATTTCGTTTTTATAGCTGCCAAGGAATTTTCCTCAAATTCCATACAGTACTCTAGAGGAACTGGAACCAATGCCGCGATTCTCTCAGCGTAGTCCGATTCCAGATGAGGTCGTCCCTGGCCGTAACTGTCGTGACAAGAACAGCTTGATACAATTCCTCTCATTATATTTACGTTCTACCTAACCTACCATATTGTCGTCTCAATTTCTCACAGTCCCTTCATATTGGGGTGCGTAGTCAAGATGCCTCTCTGTTCGCCTGCCATCAGTGCTATCAGATTGCCCTCCAAATATGTTTTCACTCCCTAATTAGTAGTGCTCGCCTTGGAATGCGTATCCAATCTCTCGTACTTCCTCTCTGCTCGCTTTGCCTCATTGCCCTTGTGCAAGTCGTCCAAATACTCCTTGAAATCCCTTGAAAGATCCACCACGGCCTTGAAATGCTTGTCGGTGGCGAGAATGTTCCCCTCTTCATCCTTCTCATCATCATACTCTGCCAGTGCGGCGGCGGTCTGGAAAACTGCGTTTGGAGTCGCTGTTAGCTCTTCTCTCCTCACTGCTCTTACAATGTGTCAAGTTCTGGCTCACCGTTTCGGATTTCTCGACCGTTCCATTTGATACTTCGCATCTCGGCTCCTCGGATGTACTCCTTGGCGTCAATATTGAGCCGCATGCAATCCTTTCGATCCTTAGCCAGCTTCTTCATGAACGTGCCCCAAACCTGCTGTCGCTGGTCGTCGGTAAAGTCTGGGCAGTATAGTTGGATGTGGCCGCGCGAGATGAAAGCATCATCGAATGCCCCGACCCTGTTAGTGGTGAGAAAGACGATGCCACTGTAGTATTCCAATGCACGAAGGAAGCCTGTAAATCATTAATATTCTTGTTGTACGATGGGTTTTCTGGAGGGCATCTTCACTATTGCGAACTAAATCGGTGGTTGTTCGACGCTCCATGAACACATCCGCCTCGTCAATGAGTATGACAGCACCCCAGCTCTGCGCCGTCTTGAAATTCCGGGCCAGTCTGGTCTCAACCTCGATTGGATTGGTACCGATATCGCTCGCTGTCAATATCGTGAGCGGCCGCCGCGCGAAGGCCGCGACGCACTCTAAAAAATGGCGTAAGCACAACCAGACGACAAGATGGAGACATAGGCATACCTGCGGTGCAAGTCTTGCCCACACCATGTTTGCCATGTAAAAGGAAAACTAGACCGCTTCCCTTTCCTTTTACAAAGTCTGCCACCCATAAATCTCTCAGTAGCTCCTCTTCGTTCTTGTTGCGCCGTGTAAAGCTCTTAGAAAGACCCTTTAGAATCATTTTCCTGGACTCATCCATGACTAAGCTGTTAATTATATCTTCTTCGAATTTTGGTTCGAAGAAAGTTATCCACATGTAGTAACTCTAAGACTGGTTAGTATGTGTGTATATATGCAAGGTCGTCACTGCGGAGAGTTACCCTGTATACGCGTTGAAAATACGAAGGCTTGCATCTCGATACTTTAGAGTAGATACTTATATAAACTTAACTCTTTTATAGTCTCTAGTATAACAGTCTGGATTAATTCCTAATAGATATTATAGAGTTTATTTATAATATTATTAATAAAAAGGTTAGAATATTAAGGTAAGTAATATAAAAGAATAAATAAAAGATATTAAATTATTTAATAATTAATTATTAAAAATATTAAAAATAATTAAAATAAAATAATTATAATTTTAAGTAATTAATATAAAATAATTATATTAAAAGCTAAAATAATTAAATTTTATTTATTGTAATAATAATTATTAAATTTTCTTTTTTTTACTTTATTACACTTAAAAAGGGGATTAAAATAACTTAATTCTCTATAATAAGATAAATAATAATAATTTAATATTTAAATTAAATTTAATAACTTAAATTAATAAGGTTTACTATATTATATATACGTATAAGTCTTAATAATTTAATATAACTTTAATTAAGACTCTATTTAAAGTAAATATATTGCCTTTTAGCTAATACTAAAGAGATAAAAGGCCTTTTTCTTCCCTTAAAATTTATTATAAATTAATTTTAATATTTATAATTCTTTATAATTTAATTAATTAATATTATATAATAATTAAATTAATAAATTAATAATAATATATTCTATAAGGGATTATTTTTATTAAGCCTTATAATATAATAAAGATCTAATTACTTAAAACTTATAAAAGCTCTTATTATAAGAAATTTAATATTTAATTAAAAATATCTTATTTATCTTTATTTTAATAAGACTATAAATAGGACTATTAGATTTATATAAATTTAAGGATTATAACAATATATATTTTATATTTTATATTCTATTATAATAATATATTTTTTATATTTTATATTCTATTATATATAATATATATAAAGGGATATAATATTATTGCCCTATAGGGTAATTAAATGCATTATTCTTAATATTGTATTATGAATACTATATTATATAGTACTTATTATAATAGATTTATTTACTTATTATAGCTATTATTAATATATTAAACTAGCACTATATATATTTTACTTAATTAAAAAGTATTATATTTATAAATAAATATAAAATAGAAGATTCTATTAAATAATAAATAAATAAGCTCTTTATATTTTATTTAATTACTTTATAAATAATAAATTAAATTATATAATAAATATATTAAATTAATTATATAAAAGAGATTTTTTATTTAATACTTTTTATATTTTAATTAGATTAATATTTAATAAAATATTATTTATAAAAAATAAGGGTTTTCCTTTTTTATTTTTTCTTAATATATTATACTTTATACCTTTTATATTTTATTTAATTAAAGTAATTTTTATATTATTATAATTACCTTTTCTTTCTCCTTTTAAATATTTAATTAGATTTCCTTAATAAAACTTCTTATTTATTTAAATCTTATATTCTTAAAAGGCTTTTTCTTTAAGCTATTTAATAAAATAATATACTTTCTTATATTACTATTTTTTAATTATTAAATCTAAAAAATTATAATTTAAATTCTTAATATAAATATTTAAAATAGCTTTTTTAAGGCTTTTTAATTAAAAATCTTAAAAATAAGTTTTATAAGTAAATTTAATATTATTTAGCTTAAGGGTAATAAAAATTATATTATTTAAGCTATAAGGATTAAATCTATTCTTATAAAAGAAAAACTTATTAATATTTTATTTAATAAGGGATATATAAAATCCTAAGAAATATTAATTATTATAAACCTTTTAATTAAAAATAGCCCCTTACTTTAAATTAAATATATAATTAATATTAAATAAATTTAAAATTCTCTTAAAAGTCTTTATAATTTAGCTAGTTTTATTAGTAAATTCCTTTTTATAAGAGAACTTTTTAATACCTTTTTAAATAATTTATTTATAAAAGAATATCTTAATAAAATTAAGGAATATTTTAATAAGCTTGTATTTAAAGAAATAAAAATCCCTAAAAAGATTATTATTATTTAGATTTTATATAATTTATATAAAAACTTCTCTAGCTATATAATTAATATTTCTTAAGGTTTAAGAAATAATTCTAATTCTTATATATTAAAATCCTTTTTATTCTCTTTTTTAAATAAATCTAAAAGAATTTAAAATTAATTTAAGAAAATTAGGCTTATAAGGGGTAAAATAACCCTAAAAAAAGCAAAAAGAAGGACTTTTCTATAGCTATTATAAGCTAAAAAAGCATATAATAAAAGATTATTTTTTCCTATATTTAGAAAAAGCCCTATTTAGCTTTAAAAACTATAAGGCTAATAAAAAGAAAGATAAAATCTGCAAAAAGAATTCTAAACCTAATAAGGTAAGGATTAAGTAAGAAAAGATACAGGAAAAACTAATAATAGCTAGAGAATATACCCTTATTTCTAATTTTAATTAATTAAAAGCCTTATTACTATTTAAATGAAAAGAAATCCTAGAAATTTATAAAAATAATTTTAAGAGCAGTTTTTATACCTCTATTTCCTCTAAAAATAAGAATATTAATATAGATAATTATAAAGTAAAAACCCCTATAAATAATAAAAATAATAAAATTATAGCTAATAAATTTATAGAAATTATAATTTGAGAATTATAATATATTTTAGCTATTTCTAAAATTAGAAATATATATAATAAAAAAATAAATAAAAATATTATTAATTTTATTTATTATTTAAATTACTATTTATATTACTATTACTATATATTATATTATAAGTAGATATATATATTATTTATCCATTTAATAATTTCTTAAAAATATAATCTCTTTTTCCTATTATATAATTTTATTAACTTTTTTAACCCTTTTTTATATAATTAAACCTTAACTATAAAATTCTTCTCCCTTATTTATTATTATTACTGCTATTATTAAGCTAAATAAGTAAGACTATTAAGTCCCTAACTAATTGCAATAGCTACTTTTTATAAAGATCTATATTAAATAGGTCTAAAAGTATTAGATATTTTAGAAATAAGGCCTCTTATAAATTTAATTTATTCCCCTTAATTAATTTTCTAAATAAAGTATTTAATTTTATTTATTTTATTTTTAGTTATTAATTTCTCTTTAGATTATATTTATATAAAAGTTTATATATAGGGATTAGAATTTTATATTTAAAGGCTATAAGATTAATAGTTTCTATATAATTTATTAACTATATATTAAGTATTATAATTAAAATGCCTTTTTTAAGCTTATTTTTACCCCTTATGTTTAGGCTAGAAAGTGCTTTATTTAGCTCTTTATTATTATATTTAAGTTTATTTTAAAAGCTTTAAGTAATTAAATCCCTATTATATTATAGGGCTTAATAAAGATCATCCCTTATAAAATATATTATAAAATATAAATTATTAATTTCTTAATTTAGCTCTTATATAGTATTAATTAATTAAGATATAAGGAGGTATTAAAATTAGTTTATAATAGATTTTAAGGGAAGAAAGAATAGTAAGCTTTTTATCCCTTTAGTATTAGCTAAAAGGTAATATATTTACTTTAAATAGAGTTTTAATTAAGATTATATTAAATTATTAAGGCTTATAAGTATATATAATATTATAAACTTTATTAATTTAAATTCTTAAATTTAATTTAAGTATTAAGTTATTATTATCTATTTTATTAGAGAGAATTAAACTGCTTTAATCCCCCTTTTAAGTATAATAAAGTAAAAAAATAAATAAAAAGAAATTAATTATTAATCTTATCTATAATATAAGTACTATAATTTATATAATTATAAATAAAGATTTTTCTATTTAATTATAAACTTATAAATAAGCTACTTTCTTAGGGAAAAGCTTATATAACCTATATTAAAGGAACTAGAGATTTATATATAAAATTTCCTAATATTAAGGATAAATTCCTAATAAAAAATATTATATTTATTTTAGAATTTAAAATAAATATTATAAATTAGTCCTCTCTAAAATTTATAAGCTCTTATATAAAAAGAAATAATATATATCTTTTTAGAGACTAGGAAGTAATTATTAACTACTTTACTATTTAAATAGATAATATAGTTATTATGAAAATATAAGATTTATTTAATCTTATAATAATGCTTATTTATTAGGGCGAGTTTAAATATATCTCCTATTTAAGGTTTATTATTTTATATATAATATATTATATTTAAGGCTACTTTATAAATATTAAAGTCTTTAGTATTTATATTCTATTTTATTATAATAGTAATATAAATTAAATATTATCTTAATATTATAATTTTACCACTTAATATTTTAAATTCTTTATTATTTATATTTAAATAAATATCTTTAAATTTAATAAATAGTCTTAATTATTATATTTATTAAGCTTTATAAAGTATAAAGTAAAGTAATAATTCTTCCTTTAATTCTTTAATAATAATTCTTTATTAAATCTATTTAATAAGTATATTATTTAGTAATTATAAATAATTCTATGAAAGTTTATTATAAATAGTTTAGTTCTATATATTTATAGTGCTATTATACTATTACTTAATTTCCTATAAGATATTATTAAATATATTATTACTAAAAATAAAATTAATCTTTTATTTATTATTAAAATAAATAATTATAATAAATATTTTACTATTTCATTTAAATATAATAAAAAGTCCTTTAAAAATAAATCTTTATATTATATATTTTATAGTACTTTATTAAATATTATTTATAATATAGGTTTATAATAAAGTATTATTATTATTAACCTTAAAGCTATTAAGGTCTTTGTATAAGTTTTAAGAATTTAGCTATATTAAGCTTTTAGTAAGTTTAGTCTTCTTATATTTATAATATATTTTATAGTAAATATATATTAATTATTATTACTTTATAGCTTATTAAAGTAATAGCTATTATTCTTATTACTTTTATATATAAGGCAATAATTATTATAATATATTATTTAGTAATATAATATATAATTTATTTCTAGCTTATTATTATTATTAGCTTATTTTATTATATTTTATTTAATTATAATAGCTTTAAGAGTCCTTCCTTTTAAAATAGGCTTATACTTTTAATTAATCTTATTAAGGTTTTAGTATTTATATTTAATATATTCTTTCTTTTTATAATTTTAATATATATATTTTAAAAGTGATTTAAATAGCTTTAAATTTTATAAAATTACTATAAATTCCTATTATAATACTAAGCTATTATTATTATTAAGCTCCCTAATTTGCATTATATTATAATTATTAATAATAATTATTATTTTTAGCATTTAAGTATATTTTATATTATTAATAGAATTATTAGTTATTAATCTTAATTATTTAAGCAATATAATTAATAAAAATATTTAATTATTTATTTTTATAAAGTTCTTTTTAAATTTATTATTTAAATTTATTACAAAATAATAATATAAATATATTTTAATATTTAGGTAATTTAATTATAAATTAAATAAATTTTATATTATAGTTTAAAGTAAATCCTATTTATTTAAATTATTTAATTTAAATTTTAGCTTTTAATTCTTTATTAATAATTTTAAATATTTATTAAAATTCCTATTTAAAGATATTAAAGCTTATATAAATATATAGAATGTAATTATATTATTTAATTATTAATTTCCTATTATAATTATATATTATAAATTTAATTTATTTAATAATATTACTAATAAATTATTTTATAATATAGTAAATTTTAATAGACTTATTTTAAAATTAAGTAAGGTAATATAAGAAAAAGACCTTAAGGGTAATAATAAATATTTAGAGCTTACATATAATACTATTAAACTTTTTAAGTATAATAAGTTTAAGGCTTTCTTTAATATCTTATTTAATAATAATTATAATAGTAAAATTATAAGTTTAATTATATTATAAGTGTTATTATTCCCATTAAATATTAAGAATTTTATTAATCTATTTATAAAGTTTATTAATATAGAGATTAAGGATATAAAGTTTATTTTTATATTAAATTTATATATAATATAAAGTAAATAAGAATTATTTATAGTTCTTATTAAAGAGAGTGTTATAATTATTTATTTTAGTATTAATAAGAAGTTATATAAATAATTATTTATTAATAGTAATATTTTATTATTATTATTACTAAAAGGGGACTATTATTATAATTAAATATTATTTAAGAGTAATATAGTAACCTTTTCAATAAGAGCTTTTAATATATAATAGTCTAAATTAATTCTTAATATAAAACTTAAAAAAAGATTATTCTAAGTTTTATTAGTAAAAAGGCTAAAGTATTAAGCGAAGTAATATAAAAAGGTAATTAAATATTATATTATTTAATAATTAATTACTAAAAGTACTAA